>JAOUZG010004491.1:4060297-4113542 GCA_026289955.1 Argiope argentata | reverse complement strand
ATATATATATATATATATATATATATATATATATATATATATATATAACCTTGGGTTCTAATTTTTTAAATATTTTTTAAATCTTTATTTAAATAAATAGTACTCAGAATAGAATGAATACGGTGCACATAACTGCTTCAATATTATTCAAAATCAATTAAGTTAGTTATAAGATTAGCTATATGCAATAATAATTCTATAGCATATAGCTAAAGGATTGTTACTGTAAGGATGGATAAGCATATTAGTTCTTAAATATCTATGTTCCTAATTTTGCTTATTTAATGCTAAGTAAGGAAGCTTTTTAAAAATAAATTTACGAAAGAATTCAGAAATGGATTAATTTTCTTTCTTATGTTTTTGAAATCAACTAGAATATGTTTATTGAAATTAGCATTTAAGAAAGTCGAGGTATCAAGAAATTGTGAAATAAGATTTTTCTCTTCCAATCTGAAAAAATAATATATTTGGTATTCAAATAATTTTCTGAAATCAAAATGACTGAATAAGTTGTTTTCCTGTTACTTATTCTTGGAATTGCATCGTATGAATAGTTTACAATTTATGAATTCTCTAACTCGATATATACCAAACCAAACAGATAGATTATTAAATATTTACTTTATTCGACTATTTGCATACCCCTGAAATATCTAGTTATACTCATTACAGAAGCTTCTTTAAGAGTTTTTAATTTTCTAACAATATAATAAATGGCTGAAAATTAAAAATTAAATTATTCAACATTAAAGGTCAACTTATTCAAATCCTTTGCACCAATGAAATTTTTGTAGAATTATTGTATAAAGCAAATAACATAATTTAAGGAAGAGTAAGAATTAAATAATAAAGTGAAATCTATTCCAAAAAATTGTAAGTACACACACGAAATAAAAAAGATGCTTTGACGTCATTTTCTATTATTTCATTGGAAAGCATTAACGGTAATATTATTACTGGATTAATCGACCATCACAATAAGCTTTGGTTCTTGGACCAAGAAACACCTTTGGTCAAGTGGCTAGAGGATTTGAGAATTCGCACATGATTAGTTCTGATCTTATTCCTTTTGTATAATAAATTAATGAAACGCTTTGCGTTAAAATAATTTCTAATCATTAAACATTATATTTTAAGTTTTTCCTACCTTTTAAAGCATATGCCTAAGCGTTTTTGTTATGATAGCAAACTAATGAACCATTTGAGAACTGATGAATGTCTTAATAACTTTTTCATTACTCCTTTGCAGGAAAATAATGTTGGTAAATAAAGCAACTATTAGCAATTAATGAAAAAAAACTTAATTTTGTTAAATTGTTTGGTGCTTTTTATTAAATCATTTCAAACCTCTTTCTTTTGTAACATTTGCTCGCATGAGATTGAAGAGTTCACAAATTGTTCACTTTTATTGCCCACTTTCTCACACTTTTTAAAATGGATAATAGACCTAGATGATATTCATATTTAGAAAGTTTACCCCAACCACAAAAACTCGGTTGTATTTTGATTTTTAAAAATACGTTTTAATTTAGCCAATTGTATTTAAAATACTAGAATTCCAGTTCCCTACTTGGCACCTTCATCTTGACTGATATGTATTTACCTATATAATTCAATCGCAGTTATATCCACAAACAAAACCGAAATATACTTCTAAAAAAGGGTTGCCAGTCTAATCTATTAGATGACATAACAGGGGACGAAAGCCACCATAATGATCTCCGAAGAAGTCTACACCTCGTGAGTCAAGATAGAGATGACATTGCGCAATTTGGTTAACAGGAAGGCAGTTAAACAAGATTCGTTCGCCTCGTCGCTTGCATTAATAGCCGAATGGGAGCGTACTGGAAAATCTACATGTCGCAACGGCATGTTTTTCCTTCTGGGGCGATGGGATGAGAAATTATTCCTCTCTCTCTCTCCGAGGGAGACAAACGCCAGTAATTCAGAAACCCTTGATGGCCACTCTACCGGAAAGATGGAAAACAAAACAAGCCCAAGGATTTTTATCTGGAACTTGTAAGCGGCGGCGTTGCTTCACTTCAACTCCAGTCACTTTTCATGGCGAAGGATGGATACATTAGGAATTGTAGGAAGCTTTTACTGGAAGCAGATTTCCGGAATGAGTGATAACATCTCGGACACTAAAATTATGATTCGGAAAACATTGTAAATTTCTGAAAAGTAAAATTTTTCTTAGAAGATAATGCGAAATAATTGCATTGTTCATTAAAAGAAGGAGACGCTTGCTTTAAAAGGTATTATTTTATTTTAGCTTTGCGTAATAAGGTATAATAGCGTAAGATAGTAATGGTGCTGATTTAAGTTCGAAAACAGAAAAATATCTCCAAGTTAAAGATTTCATCTTTCAAAGGCAATGAATTCGAATTAAAAAAAGGGGGAGAGTGTAAGAATGTAAAATAATAAACTTTTTAAAGTTAAAATGTTTCGTCAAAGAGTTTTCGAAATTTTAGCATTGATATAAAATTTTCAGGTACATTTAAATAAGACCTTAGTTAATTTAAAAAAATATCAGTAAAAAAATCAAAATAAAATTTACAATTTAAAGAGATTTTTTAAAGTTTCTAAATGATATTCTTCTAATAATTACAAAAAATTTCTTCTGGTCATCTTTTTTTAACAACTTTTATCAGTTATTAATCCATAACTTTTAAAATCTCCTTAATATTAAATCCAAAATTTTGGAAACGCATCTGCAATTGAGAATACAAAGAGGAGCAACAGTAAAAGAAAGAAAAATCGTGGTGCTGTTAGAGAAATTAAAACAGGGCAATTACAAATCTAATTTTAATCACCTAAAAGTAAGATTTAATTAACAGGAAAAAGAGAAATTTAATTACCAAAGAAACCTTGTTGATTAAAAGAAGAAGAAGAAAGTCATGATTTTTAAGAGAGAGTGAAAAACAGCATGTAACATTAGCAAAATAGCACACAGTTAATAGAAGAGTTAAATGAAAAACGTATAAAGTAAGCTTGAATGGAGAAAACAAGTTATTAAAGGAATAAAAATGGAAAGAAAAAAATAACATTTAGACTTGGAGCTTAAAAATTAATGCATCAAAGCACATAAATAGTTAAAAATTATGACCTTCCAATATATTCATGAAATAATTATTCATATAATTTTCACCAATCGAGTTTAACACTATCTTTGATTTAGCAAATTTTACAAAAATTCACGATGCCAGTAGACTAATAAACGACATTATGAAGACTCCGAGGGGGAAATTAATAGAGTGTGCGGAATTAATGGCCTGTAGCGCTTAAGTGAAAGTTTTAAATGGTGGCGGTGTTACAGTAGCGCATTACGAAGCGCTTTAAAATTAAAGACCGTCCATAAACCTATTTTCACTTCACTTCTCAGAGTTAGGAAATTTCAAAAGACCACGACTTTTGAAACGCCTGGATATATCGGAACTAAAAATACCTTTATAAAAATAGCTATAGCTGGATTCAATCATTGAGAAGGTTTAAAAGATTGTAAGTTGATTTTTAAGAAATATGTAATAAGTAACAAAAAAGTTTTAATCTTTGTAGGTAAAAACCACAAAAAAAGGGAGTAGAAATCATATATATATATATATATATGCATTATTTATAATCGATTACATTCAGAAAAAAAACGTGTAATAAGACGAGCATAGACTAGTGTACATAAGAGATAATGCTTTAAATTCTGTAAGATTAAATGTCATAAAGATTCTTACTACTGACTCAATTGATTCATTTTTCTAAAACCAAAAATACCATGAAGTATTGCAAAATTTCTTTTTCCGTTCATCCTTTGTTTTTTTTTTAAATCTTAATTTATCCGTATTATTATTTATAAAGAGACACCAGTCTTGCTGTTATGGAATTACCGTCAGTATCAGTGACAGATTTAGAGGATTACTACCATAATTCTCTGACATCTCTTTCTTTATGCCATCAACGAATGCTACCGAAAGTGATTTTTTTTGTCAGCAGGTCCGATACTTTGATTCCTTGAAAAAAGAAAAGATAATAATAAAATGTCTCCCCGCTACACTAATCTCCTAAGTAGGCCGTTAACGGAAAGGCAGACACTGAGTCATAATGTCTGAAATACGTCTTAAATATCCACCGATTAGTGTTGGAAGTGTGGATAGTCTGAGCCAGGATTAGACAACTTTATCCGCAAAAAAAATCATGTGGACACAATAACGATAGAAAACTCAAACAAGTCCAGAATACGAAATGCGATATTAAATGAAGTCAAATGAGCAAGCGAGGGGGTGAAGTTATTTCACCAAGCATGATATTTTCGCTCATTTTGAGGAAAAGAAACATTGAAAAATTTCGGCAACATTTCCCGTTAAGCAGAAAACATGGATGAATAATGCATGAGAACCAACCAGGTGTGACTCTTGAGTATATTTCCGAAGGTTTTGGTCGAAAACCGAATCATGGCAACCTGAAGAACAGGCCTTCTGGGGAAAAGACCATCTACGCTTCGGTACCATTAGTCATTTTAGGAAGGCATTTTGCCTTTCATTGCTGTCATAGAGGAAGCATCAAACAGCGCAGCGAGGAGTATGCGCGATGCGAGCGGGATCGTTTTTAGAAAGTTGGAGGATAATAGCTCTGTCCCCAAGCCATGTTTATATGGATCTGGGGCACGTGATAGTTAGCCATTGTTCAGGGAGCTGTTAGGAATCAACTTGCCGCTTCCAGTACTACTGAAACATTGAATTAAAGTGGCTGCTTCCCTGCGGTAACAGCAGAGAGACATAAAATGGAACATAATGATATCTTGAGGGCTCCTGCAACCGTTGTTTTGAGCTCAAATAGTGGAAGAAAATGTTTATCTCAGTCACTTTCAGCACGTATGAGCTCAGATAGCATCTATATGTTTTGAACGAAGCTAATTGATCAAGAAAAACCTGCTTTTTCAAACAAAATAAACTGAGGCAGGAGTGGGATATTTGTTATTCCATTTCAAACGTTAGCCGTTTTCCTTATTAGATATGCAATCAAACACTCAAAATCGATCACTTCACAAATCTCATTTTGTAAATATTGGATTTTAGTCTTCCATTAATAAGTAAAACCATCGGGATTAATAAGTAAAAGGACAACGAACTTCTAGGAATACCGATCGAACAATCACCTATAAATAGTCTGAAAAATATTTACAGGGCCCTTTATTAAAGATTGTTACCAAATATTGAAATAAAAAGGTGCTTTCAGCATCAAAACAATGTACTTGGATATACAATACGAACATCTCTAATAAGGTCATAAAATAAACAAGGGGTAGAGAGTTCTCATAATGACATCTATAAATGTGGCCAGTAAAATGACTACTTCCCTCTCACAACTGTTTTAAGATCTTAGAAGTTTTTATAGGCGGACAATAAAAGGCTGCCAGCAGACCGCTTCAAAACATTTTGTGCCAGAAAATTTCGATTAAGACTGATCACTCGATTGATATCTGGCATGATTATTCAAGTGTCTACAGCCCAGCTAAATTAAGACATTTTCTTTGAACTTACGCTAACTGTAAAAAAATATCTCGATGCTTCTGAATGTTCTTTATTCTTTAGGGAGCTGTAGGAATTGTTCTGAAAAGGATTGTTGCACTTGCATGAAACAACTATTTTGATTAGTTGCTAGACGTATTAGAAACCCTCAATGTTGCATCAAGTGAGATGTATAAAATTTCCTTATTTATTGAAATATAAGCATTAATATATCAGAAGTAATCTATCTTCACAGAATTTCAAATTTTGTTCTTATTATAGACTTTTCCCTCGATCATTAAAATCAGAGATCACGCGATTCTGACATTTCTGTTTTTCGCTTTTTGTGTGATGGAAATACGTAAGATAGAAATTATGCTTATAAGAGAAGAACAAATCATAAGCATAGAAGATATCAATTCTTTGAAGAAACATTCATAACTTGCACTTCTCACAGCATTTTGGTTCGCCAGAAGATACTTCAAAAGAATGAAAAGACTATTTTGTTCATCCAATATTTTTTTTAAAAAAAGCCTCATCAATCAGAACTGTTTTTTGATCAACTTTTTGTATTACATTTAGAGAATAATTTTAATTCATTATACTTTCATTATCGTCATAAAGTCATATTTTGCTTACAAGAGAAGATCAAATCATAAGCATAGAAGTGATCAATTATTTGAAAAAACATTCATAATTTACGAAAAATCTTCTAGTTCAAAAAATCTGGTATCCATTGTATGAACTACCAGGATAATTAAAGCTTCAATGTTAAATCTATGAAAATACCCCACAATAAACTGAAGTATTGAAAATGCAGTTCAATTTGAAATCATTGAAAAGCAAAATAATTACTTTATATTTGCTTAGCGATCATTAAGTCAATTTTATTATATAAATTATAACTAATTTCACTTATGCTACATTATGCAGGATTAAGATACATTCAATGCTATTTTTAATTCTTATTTAAATAATCTTAAAATGACATTAGGTTTTTAAAGAATTTTTTTTAAAAAGAAATTGAATATTAATGTTATAGTTGTTAAAGAAGTATTAGAATTAAATGCGATTAACTGACAAAATCGCAGAAAAAGTCGTACCTAATTATATTTACAACTCAGTATATATATAAAAAATGACCAGATTTGTTTTGTGGCAAATAAATATTCTGAATACTTATTAAAAACAATAGCATGAAAAAAGAAAGAAAAGAAAAGCGTTTATTAATAAAACTATCACAATCTTACATTACTAAAAAATATGTTGCATTTTTTTATATAATTCTAATCAAAGATTAATTCCAGATATAATTCTAATTAAAATTTTTTGGGAAATGTTTTTCTTTGTTCACATTCATTAAGATGTGTAAATTAAACTATTTCAAATAAAGATGTGATGAATTGCTATGCCTAAAAGAGATGAAAAATGCATTAAATCTAAGCTCCCTGATGAACATTAACTATTTCTGTAATTTTGCAAAATCCCTCATAATTTTTAAATATATATAGTGTTTTATGAAATTGAAAAGAGTGCATTAATTTTTCGTTCTGATATGATAAGTTTAGGATTCCCCTATATTTGTCTGCATCAAATACTTATATTTATACGAAAATATACATTCCTTTAAAGCTTCCATATGAATGTATTTACATAATAAGAAAAATTAAGAAACCCTTAAATTTTCCCTTCAGTGGTAATAAATTTAGGAACGTTTTAGCTCAGATTTTTTAATAAGTCTGTTCTTGCGAAATTATTTTAAAATAACCACAGAAATTCATTTTCCAATCGGAAGATGAACGATATTTTTCAGATCGAAATTATCACTTTGACGAATCGAACTGAAATGTATGCAAATTGGGGCAGCTTAACCTTTCGTTGTCTTAACCGCACAACCCCAAAGCGGAGCTTAAGAGCAATTGCTACAAATCGAAACATTCCTCTAATCCCCTCAAATGCGAGAGTACAATGAATACAAAAAGGGTGGACTTCTTTTTTTTTAACGTCCTCTTTCTGCTCTCCCCCCCCCCTCTCCCCGAAGCATCCCGAGTGCTTTCGGTGCCTCAGGCGCACCCTTCGCTCCATTTGCTGCGAGTGGGTCTATTTGTGCTATGTGCGGCTGTCGCGGTACACCGACCACGCGCGCGTCCTGCGCGTGCCAAGGCAAACCGTAGATGCGATATTTCCTGCCGAATCTTTCACATTCCGTCAATTTGAGGTTACAGTCCGTTTGGGATTTGTATCCATTGCAAACACCGGCAGCGAGAACTTTTACTATGTTTCTGGAAGATTTGAAAATGACGGGCTAAAAAATTAAGTGAAATTTCTCTTATTGGAACTCGATGGGGAGATTCAATACTTGATTTAAATAAAATCAGAATAGATTTACTATAAAGATACATAATCAAATTTTATAACTTGTTGAAATGTATTTCAACACTTATGCTGGCATTATTGTTCCTGATGTGCATTTTATATCGGCCATTTTACAGATGATTCACTTCTGAAAAAAATTTCTAATAATGGACAAAACATTTACTTTAAATATAAAAATATAAATCACACTTTTTTTGAATATCATTACAATATATTTAACTTTCCTAACAGTCAGAACAAAAGATTTATCTATAACTCCATTTCACAATATTTTATTTCTTGGTTATACTTTCTGATATCTGGGCCATTGGAACGAAATATTCTTTAACGCTTTCAACGAAGTTACGGAGGATTCTCTAAACTTTCTCCCCTTTAGTTGAATATGATTGAGTGAATACCCGAGGCTCCTACTTTGTTCGATAGAGACACTCACCCATATTAATTTGAGAGATCAGAAGATTTTCTGAGAATTTTCAAATGATGTTTCAGCATACATTTACTTTGTACAATATCACTTAGGAGCATGGTCTGCCTTTGTGGATTTTAAGGACTAAGATGGGGAATTTAATTTAAAAATTTTTTTAAAATTCTTTCGAAGATAAATCCGAGCTTTCCACTATTCCGAGTCATCTGAACTTGAGTGATTTTAGGAATAGGGGAGCTATAGTTGTAAACATTCTGAACCCATGGAAATGCGCAAAATTATGCAATCGTAAGTTTGAAGAATTTATTAAAGAAAATTCTAATAATTTTCTTTCTTTAAATGTAAAATACATATTAAAATCAAATATCAATAGGAAATCAAAAGTAATTAAGTATTTGCATAAGAATTTAATTTTAGTTGCTGTTACTTTATTTTTTTAAAAACTAGAACAATGAATTAAGACAAAATCTTTCTTTCTAATTTTCTAGTCATCATTTAAAAGTGACTGTTTAAGTACAATCGAATGGTTGGTTATCTTTCATGTTCTTCGAGTTATTCATCGAATTTTTGAGATTCCGTCATGTTAAAAGCATTCTCAGCTTCAATGCTTTTACAGTGCGTATTTTTGGTTCGTTATTCTTGAGTGATTCTCAACCTTTTATGTCCTTCCAGAATTGAGTGCCTCTTGTTTCCCCCTCTTTTCCTCCCCTTTTTTTTCTCGTGGTTACAGATATGATTCCTCTAACATCCGTCTACATCTTAATAGTCGAGAAATAGAAAATGCACTCCAATAAGCATGGCATAATATACCAAATAAAATATTTTTTAAAGCTTAATTGTTGCTATTTAAATTTATCTGATAGATCGTAAGATTTATTTTTAACTTCAGTATCTGTAACAAAACAATTTAATTTTAATGGATTCATTTTCTAGAATGTAAGTACACTTTTTAAAAAGAGAAAACCCTTTTAATTACAAAATGATGCAATTTTTTAAAAGAATTATTAATAATGAGTTACCTGCCGAGGCAATTTATATAACAACTTGAAAAATTAAATATGGGTAAGATTAAAATTATCTTTTATAAGTAATTTCAATTGAAAAGATATCGAGCGTTGTTTGTTTTATAAGCTGTTTGTAAATTTTTAAAAAAGAAAAGATACGTGTTAAAGAAAGTAAGTCAATCAAAAATTAAGAATAAAAACATCCAGAAGATTTTTTTTTTCATTTACTAAAATCTGAGTTAATGGTTTTTGAAAACCGTACAAAGTAGGAAAATAACTTTGCTAACTTCTATTTTCTAAAGTTACTTCTTACATTAAGCTCATACTCTCCAACATTAGTAACCCTGTTATAAGTAGCCTTTCTTAGCCAAATATTACAAATAAAGTAATATCAACAAATTTTTGAAAAATAGATGTTTCCAAAGAATGTTAGCAAGTTAAAACAAACATTATTCAAAATTGCTTAACTGCCATTTTTTATTGATTAAATGTAAAAACGAAATGTTTTTAAAAAATTCCTCATCAGGATTTTGTTGATCAAATAAATTAATATTCTTTGTTAAACATCTATTAATTTTGTTCCATTAAATAATAAGAACTTTTGTTTTTCTTAAAATATCATTGCTCAGTTAAACATTGTGAAGAATTCATTTTGGTTATGAGGAATGGATCTAGTGTTTTTGTACTAGACAACGGTTTTTTTTTAAAGTCTAAAAATACTTTTACTAATGTAATGCATGAGCGAAGATTAGGAAAAAAGGTATTTTTAATTTTCTGTTTATAAATAGGAGAGGGTTTCACTGTAGTAGTTCCAAATATATTAGTTTACCCAATTTTCATAGAAATTACGAGAATTCTGTAAGTATTAATGGGTATGTAAATCTTAAAAATAAAATTTAATATTATTTTATTAATTTTTTTGGTATTTTATAAAAACCTCTTGAGATGAAAAGTTAAGAAATAAATAATTTAATCTGAGTTATAAATAAATTCATGCCTTTTTAATCGATTATGTTGAAATTCTTATTCCATTTACTTTATATCTTATAGAGTAAATGCCTTTTAAAACAGAAAAGGAATAAAATTTTTGAGATAAAAACTGTATGTAATCAAAAGACAAACCTTATTCCTTTATTCCTTTCCTTTGATTGCGTTTAAATAGGTTTGGTATTTTATGCAATACAATATTTTTATTTTAAATTATTAAAAAGATGCGAGCAAAATTATTTTTTAAAGGAAAAATCTAGCGGATAAATTCTAGTACAAATATGTACTAGTTACCTTCTTCAAACATACATAGAGTTTACGACTGAAAAATACAATGCAGCGAGTAAGTGAAAGGTTCTTTAGAAGGAAGTTATGTCGTTGCGAATACAAAGGGATATTACATTATAAAAGAAAAGAAATTTACATTTTCCTCTTGAGGGGGTGTTTTATTTCAGTATTAAATAGTTTTAAAATATGTTAAGAATTTGGAATATCTTTCGGAAGATTTCAATTCTTTTGAGATTTCAGATTTTATCTGGACATGGTAGAACAAGAGAAGGAAATCATATAAACAATCATTTAAAAAACTTCAACAATCCCAATATAAAGAAAAAAAGTTATTTAAGTTAATATTTCCTTCATTTAGAGATACTTTTAAAATATTTTTATTACAGTTAAAAAAATTGCAGTTGGTAGCTCATATTGACTGCCGAAAGAAATTCTCGAATCATTACTTGTTAATGACTACATATTTCTCCAAGTATCAAGGCAATGATTCCGCTTTAAAGGTTATTGAGCAGTGTGTCGAAGTTTCCTATTTAAAGCAATGCTCTGTTCAATCAAATTTCCTTGTAACTTCACCCCTTTAGTAATAGAATAATTTAAAGCTACAAGTAGTCATTTTTCCTGAAATTTGGCGCTGTATTTCATAGGAGTTGTGAAGAAGTATATTTCTTTTAATACTTAATAAGAAAAGAATAAAAGGAAAGATTTTAAAAAAAGTTGGAGCATTAGAAAAGATAACTGAATTATACAACACAGTGATGTGTTGTTAAGCTTCTGTCTAGAACTTACCTTCTGGACCGAGACCAGGATTCGTTGGCGAAGTGCGCCATATATTTGGCTCTTGAAGCGCGCCATTGAAATTGCTCCCTTTGAGTAAATGCTCAGCATTGTCACCTAGTATGCGTGGAGAAATAAGTTGTTACGAGAAAAAAAAAATTTGATAGTGAAACAATTTTAGAAATGAAGGCAACTTTGAAAATTCAAGGGATATTGAATCAAATTCTGGAAGATAATTTTATCAGTAGTGAAGATTAAGGGAGGTTAGAAAAACTGAACATGTGTCATGAAAAGTAGTTTTAAAACAAAATACATAAATTAATAAAAAGACACAGCTACATAAATCTGAATATTGTTGAGAATTAATTATTCTTGTTATTAAAATTATTTATTAGGAATACTTTATCTGTCTTATATAGTTTTAAAAGTTGAAAAACGAATGAACTCAAAGCAGTATTTAAGAATATTCTAGAGACTTATCTTCCAGGAAATTATGAATATTTAGGAAAAAACTCTAATGTTCATTTTATGCCCTCTTTAACATACGATTTCTCTTAAAATATTATTTAGAAAATGTGATTTGAAACTTTAAAATGAGAGTTTCTTGATGGTAAAAATGGATTTAAAAACTGTATATATGCATAGTGTTAAAAAAAAATCACAATGATAATTCCTATTTGTCTCCAAAATTAAATAATTTTTTAATAAAAGAAATAATTTTTTTTAAATCACAAAAACTTGTTGATGAATAATAGACTAAATTCATATTCTTAAAATTCAAAGTAGCATTTTAAGAAAGTAATTTGTTTTTATAATTATGGCAACTAAGTGTATTTAAATATGTAAGGGGGTAAAAAAAAGTGTTGAAAGTACTAAATATACAGATATATTATAGTTTTAAAGTTGTGAAGTGAAAGGCAGAGCATTTAAATTATGTTTATTGTTAATTATTATATTGTTTCTGAAAATCCAAATGATAAATTATTTCTCAAAATCGCACGCAACTTTAAAGCCTTCGAAAATTCTTATTTAGCTATAAAATGACAGATGTCATGCCCGGCATTACTATGCCTGCTCTGTGACTGAAAAGAACCAGGAGACTTCTCAAGCCAGCTAATTTCTCCTGCGACAAGTGTTTTTTTCCAGACCAGGTAAAGTGTGTTCTGAAGTGGAAACAAAGGCTAAATAGAGTGGACGGAAAGGAGTATTGTGAACCCGCTCCTTTCCTGGCCTCCGAACAAGCGGGCCGAGTTTGTGAACCTCCCTGCGTGATGGGCAGGGAACATGGGAAGAACACGCACACTCTGGAAAAGAACAACGTCTTGTATATCATTTAATGCAAATGATAGTTAAGCACTTGCTGCAAATAAACGCAAAAGGACGAAAGCACACATCACTGATTTATGTGGACACATCCTTTGGCGACGGATGACTGCGAAAGTGAGCTATGTCAGAGATGACGAATCAAGCATCCAGAAAAAAGGATTGTGCCTCTCGGGGGAAATTTATTACATTCATAATTCAGCCAAGTATTTTTTGGATAAAAGGAAACTCATTTTGTTTAAGAGAGGCTATTTTATATAAGTTAAACGTAAAGTAGTTCTATAAATTATATTAATTTAAAATAAATAAAAATGATTATGAAATAATTTGTGAGGATTCGTGGTTATTTTTTTTCTATCAGAAATGTGAATACAGATAAATTAATATGTGCCTTTATTTCATTAAAATAGTGAGAAAAAAAATCTTGATACTTTGGTGATAGATTTTATTTAAAACGGTGTTTTATATATATATATATATAAAACTCGTTAGAAACGTAAAAATTAATTGTTTTATTAGAAACATTAAGATAAGATATATGTTACAGGAAGAATTTCAAAAGGAAAGCAGCTTATCATAGTAAAAGAAGAAAAAAGGAGTGGAGGATTAAAGTGAATTTTTGTTTCAAAAATTTTAAATGCAAATTAGCTTTCTATGACTGTTTATGATACCATGCGTTCTTTAATAAGTAATGTTAGATATATAAGAATTCAAAAGAAGACTAAATTATTGTTTCCAAATAAGAAAATAATTCATTTTAAAGGTAAAAAATTTTGAGCTGTTAATTTGGCTATATCTTCCTCTCGATTCAAATATGAATGTATTTTAAAATGGATTTTAAATCTATATGAAAATGTTTAAAATATAAAATATTTTTAAAGTATTTGAAAACCTTTTAGCTTGAATGTTGTTTGCTTCGAAAAAATAAAATCAATACAATACTCCAAACAAAATTTAAATTTAAAAAATTTAATTCCAATTTTTCTTAAATTTTATCTTAAGTAATAAAGATTATAACACATGATTTTCACGATATGAATAACAATTAGATAGTAATGCGTTTTTATGATCGTAAAGAAGGATTATAAAAGTTAATTCAAATGAAAGGCATAAAAGATTATGAACTATTAATGCAACCATTAGAAGTTCTCAGAAACAATTAGAAGTCAATTCTCAGTTTTTTTATTGCGTTTTAATAAATGATGCGATATTTACATGGCTCAAGGATACCAATTTTAAAATTAACTTTACATTAATGAATATTTTCATATTATAAATCTTTTTCGGAAGTTAAAGATAATTCTAAAATTGACTTTTGATTAAAAATATTTTTATATCTTAAAATATTTGCTAATTTTAACTTCTTAATAATAATAATTTTTCTACAGTAAAATATTTACTGTAATAAAACAAAAACTTTAAAATTAACTTTTCAATAACGAATTGTCTTAAATTATTTACATAAATTAACAGAAATTTAAGAACTAACTTTTGAATAGTAAATTTTTTATATCGTAAATTATTTATGGAAACTATCCTAGATATATTTACTATCTTTCTCATTGCATGTTATGACGTTGATAAGAAAAATGATGGCTTCATAGCCTGAATTTGTAGACAATAATTAACCAGTCTATATTTGAAAGCGTTATCAATGATGCTAAAAATGCATATATGTTACAATGAAAAAATATATTTATCATTGTAATATTTTTTAAAAAAATATCATTATTTTTATATTACATAATATTTATCAAGATTTTTTGTGAAGTAAAAGAATCGAATATTTTATAATTTTCTGCCTTATTTAAAAGAATAATGTTTACTACAAAAGAAAAATTGCGATCTTTTGTCCTTCTATGTATTACGAATCAATATTAATTCCATAAAATTTTATTGAATTTTATTCTTTGTCAAATTCAACAACTTTTTTAAAGTTAATTCAAAAAAACTTTAAAAATTATATAATCAAGACTATTGAAATCGATAATAATTATTCATTCAAATAAAAGAAAATTAAAAAAAAAACACCTATAAAAGTAGCAAAGGCCATTTTTATTACTAAATTGGGGTAAAATTCCACACTGTAAAATCCACTGGAATACAAATGTAAAATAGTATTTAATCTGATTGTGGGCAAACTAAAATTTTAAAACATCTGAAGCTACAACTTTTTATTTTATTTATGGGTTCTCTCCTCTTTGCAGAAAGACTGCTTCTTGACTCTTAATGATTTGAAAACAATAGAGACGCATTTAATAGTTAAAGTGTGCAGAAAGTAACCAACTTGAAGATAGTAGATACAAGTAGATTGTTCATTTCTTATTTATAACGAGCGGCATTTAAATTCTGAGGCTTGTTGAAGAACAAAGTATCCAGTTAGGTCCCCAAAATCATTTGTCATCACAGAGAAGATGTATTACGATTCACTGAAGCGTACTAATGTCTTATTCATATTCCTGTATGACTCTACATGCTTTTAAAAAGTAAAGAAAAAATAATAATAATCTAGCGACCCCATGAAAAAGGAGGTACGAGGTTTGAATCCTCAAGAAGCATTGATACGAGGTGGAGTTTTAGCAAATCGATTTGACATGCGTTCGCAGTCGCTTCATCTAAAGAAATATGCTCTAGAATTTAAATTGTTATAGTTTATGCACAATTACATAATTTTATAGTTGGAATGATATGGGGAAGTTTGCATTAAGTTAAATAATGTAATATGGATCGATTCTCTGATGGTAATCGATATTGAATAACTTTTAAAGTCAAATCTATTTTATCTGGAAACATTTGCATAATGCAAAATTGAAAAGTTCAGATGCAATTTCAGGAACTATTTCTAACTTATCTAACTTTCTAACTTATTATTAATGGTTCTTTTGTTGGATAATTCGTTAAATCATAAATTGAAGATTCTATCAGGCATTTAGTGCTTTATAAATCTGAATAATATTTGTTCTTCAAACACACACATACGCAAAAGTTTTTCATTTAGTATAAATAAAATCTTTGCATCACCCGTGATTTAAAAAGCATATAATAAAAAAATCAATTATGTTCCAATAAAAATGTTTTTTAAATTAAATTCACAAACTTCTAATTTCTTTGTGTTAAAGTTGATAGTTTATTAAATTTTCTTGATTCAAATTTGTTCATTACTAAATTTCAATTATTGCTATTGCTAATATTTATTAAATGGGTTTTAAAGAGGAAATAGTTTTCAATATTATGATTTGATTGAAAATTATGAATGTTACAAAATGTTACAAAATATCAATCGTGTAACCGATAATTTAAAGAAGCTTTTAATATATTTAAACTTCATATTTCACATGAATAATTTGTTATTAAATTAAATGGTTTCATCGATAGCCCCACTAAGGAAAAAAAGGAATTCTTCTAGTTTGTCTACTTTATCATAATTCATTCGATTTATAATAATAGAAACATAAGTTGTTCATCTATCAAAATTCAGACTTGAGAGTTATAAGGGATGAACTTGAACTGTTAATATTTTTTCCATTCTACCACTGAATCAGTCAGTGCAATGTTATTTAAAACTGATGAATACAAAATTAAAAAGTTCATAAATCTGTTGTTTGCATTTGGGAATTAAATGAAAATTTTGACATCAAGTAATAATCGGAGTTTTACGCATTGAATAAAATAGGATTTAAAATCAAATGAAAAGAAACAAATATCTAATTTTTTTTGAGCTAATATCAACACCCTAAAGACTGTATATTTATTATTATTTTATAAATGATAATTTTCTAGCTGATAAGTCTAAGTCTTGTTCTATCAGATTTTGCCAGGCATATTCTTAATACAGATAATTAACTATTCTTCAAGAAAATGTACGATAAAAGATATTTATCATTGATTACAAGCGGTGGATGTGATGGTGTTATAAAGAGCAAAAGTTACCACCAAGACTCTCAAAGTATTAAGTATTATTTAAGTTTTTTAAAACAAGGGCAGTCTCTTTGGCATATACATTTGTCTGAAGACATATGCCACTTGCGCTCTGGTCGGTGACATTTTGATGTTTGCGAGTCGCATCTCCGTGCACATACACCAGATGACAACGGGACAGTCCTGCCACAAAACGGACGCTTTTTAATGACAGTCATCACATTGTGCTAACAACTTCGAATGACCATGGCAATGAAAGAAAACGTTCCGCACACAATAGGCTCCAGAAAATGGTTTTTGTGTTTCCGATGGTCAGGCTTGACCGGGCCCTGTGATGGTTGCTTGTAAACTCTTTACTCATTTACATCGAATAGAGAAGAGTTAATTTCGTTTTTGCGTGAATTAGACGATTGCGTTTTCTTTGTAGCAACACGCCGACGTCTGCTAAGTTTCTTCGTAGATTTGCTTGGGTTTGCCAAACAACATCGCAAACCTGTCGAAAATTTCAGTTAATACATTTGATTTAAAACTAGAGTCTTCCTAAAATATAACTGATAAAGTTCTTAACCTTTATCCCTCACTTAAAATTATGGAACTTGGATAAGTCACAAATATCTTGCATGGCATTGATGAGCTATAGCTTCGAATTGCAGATTTTTGGCATGAATCTATCATTTTTATTGAACCTATCGTATGAATAGATAATATTTAACTGTGGTTTTTTTTTTTTATCAATTGGAAATAAATTACAGCATGAAATTTCAGTTTCTAGCCACAAGATTATATACCGACTTTCGTTCATTTAATATCATAGCTTTCACTTGCAGACAAAAATAAAGACCAACAGATTATCAATTATGGCATACATAGTTAAAAATTTGGTATCTATAGTTTAGATACTAAACCTATGTGCAATATTTAATCTTTTTTGTTCTTTACATTTTATAATTATTGTGTTAATATTTGCTCGAAAAGCAAGACAAACAGACTTTTATTGATTGAATTTCATTCAAAATTTGATAAAGACTTACAAATTTGGTCTAAAGTCCGCATAAGAAAAATCATCCGATTAATAGTGTAATGCGATTATTTATATTGAAAGAAATCGACATATATAATGCCATAAAAAAATCTGTATTTAGAATTCGAAGTCTAAAATTTCGAGATGACAAATATTAACGACTTTTTTTGACGATTACAGTACTTTCTTTATATCTAGTATTTCAGAAAATAAAAATTAACGAGACATTTTTGTGTTTTTACCTAGTGTGATAACTTTCTGTCCTCAAAGTAAGAAGAAATAGTCAACTGTACGGTTCCTAAAATTATTTTATCTGTGTGTATTAAAATTTAGTGTTATCATATTTAACTGTTTGCCATTGGGCTTATATTTTTCTAACATAGAAAGTGAAAACGGGGAAATAGTAGTGGATGAAAACTGCACTACGTTAATTCATGTAAAAATTTTTATCTTAATTGTATCATACTTTAAAAGTTAATTATAATCAGAAGAAGAAAGCCTCTCTTAAAATTATTTAGGTTGCTTTAAGGATATTTTAAAATAGAATTCCCTATTAGGACTATCCTGAAATGGCCAGAATAATACTTGATCTGATGCTCAAAAAAGTTTTACTTTCATCATAAGGAATAGATTTATTCCAACAGATATAAAGCCAGATATACACAACAAAGTTTCCATAGAATTTGATCTTGAACAACCCAGCAACCCTCCAATCTCGCAGTTGAAATTCTGCCACAAATTAACTTTTAATTCCCGAAAAAGATGGGGGGGGGAGGATAATTGTCTACGTTTTAAAAATTCTTAATTTTCATCGGTTTTTTTTAAGTGTGATTAAAATAAATTTTTTTTAAAGTGATCGAGAAAATTTTAATTTCTAATTTTAGACGCAAGCAAAAATATTTATAAAAATAATAAAATATAGCCGAAGAGTAATGAAATAGGTGTCTTCTGTTGAAAGCTGAAAGAGTTAAAACTTTAACTTCGTTTTCTCTCTCTTAAAAAAACAAGTTTTTTTTGTAAGTATAAATTGAATTTGAGGAAATTTCTGCAAAATGTGTTAAGATGTGAGCATTTCCTTCTGAAATATTTGAAAATAAATCCATCTAAAAATATCAAACTTGGCAGTTGGGAAAAAGAAAAACTTAAAATGATAATCAGATTTAACACTATTTCTCATTTTCAATCCTGATTCAGAGTGCAATCTGAACCAATTTTATTGATATTAAGACTTTGCATTAAAAATTTTCCAAGCAAATTAGTCTTGATCTTCTATTTTTGAATTTTACATACCAAATCTGACTATAATTTTTAGCTTCACATTTAGGCTTTTTAAAATTACATCCCATTGATGTATATTTTATCGAAAATATTTTATGAATTAGTCCATGCAACTCTCACTCCCTTTAATGGTTTAGTGAAAGGCAACTGCTTCTAGTTGCCCACTTGCCATGCACGCAGTAATTGGCCCAAAAAGTGGTTTCTTCCCCTGGCTTCACGACTGCAGTCGAGCAGGCCCGTCTCCCAACCGGACACACACAGAGATCGGAAAAAAGACCTTATAAATTCGGATCACGCTTGCAGTGGGCTACGGACCGCAACGGTATTAAAGCCTCTAAAATCAATTCAATAAATGGTCTCTATTAAAGCTCTCTGTTATCGGCTTCTCCCTTCCTAGGCTTGCGGTCACCCGAGTAACAATCTAATAGAATTAAATTGTTAGCCCATCCCATCGAAAATTCGCGGTGATTGATTTCTTTTCTTAATTCTTTAATGAGTGTCGGGGTTCGGTCGAACATCCGGCAGATGGCGCGCTCGCTGAGGAGAATGATGACTTTGGCAGACGATAGCGCGCGTTCGATCGTTTCGGCAGCGGCCATCTTTGGATGGTGCTATTGATGGTCAGAGAGAAAACAGGTAAACAATGGGGATTGGAGATATAAAACTATTGTTCAGAAGAAGAAAAAAATCATCTCAGAAACTAAGAGATCAGATTTATCGATATGCTCATCGAAAATCATTTATAGAATTTACATTTCAAATTTTATGGAACAATTTATATTATATTTATAATAAAAACCACCTTTGTGTTATAAAAACCTCTGATATATTTTTTATGAAGAGAGATTTTCTATGACGACACTTTAATCAAATATACAGAAATCCAGAAAAAAAAAATAATTGAGGCTCTTTATTAAAAAGTGAATTTCGAAAAAATAATTTCTATAAAACTTAAATCTCGATACTGAAATTAGTTTAATCTATGATCAGATATATTCTCATCTATTTTTTAGAGTTATTGCTTTTCTTTTCAGGTATTATTTTTAAATCTGAATCTTCATCTTCAATTAAATGTATAAGTAGGATAAGAAACGTTGGAAATAAAATTACTAAAGAATCTATTAGGCCATTAACATACTCGCTACCACGATGATCTAATTACGAACTACTACCTAATAAAGATACATACTTATTTGCTCTCTTTAAATTGTGGTAGAAAAATAAATGTCTAATAAGGCAGTAAGTATAAATCACAATCGATTCATGTTCCTAGGAATTTGTTAAAAAAGGATTTAAACTAAACATCCCATCAAATTCCATGTTGACTCAGAATTTTTGCTATCAATGGCAGTCAATGTGTTAATGAAAATAAGTATACATTCCAGTGAATATAAAATGCCTTTACGAACTTCCCCAGAAATTGTAGATTTCCATTGATTTTCTGTTGATTGATTATAACCAACTTAAAATATATCACTGAATATGAGATATCTTGATAATCTTCTCATGAACAACATATTATCCACACTACCTTTACATTTCATTACCAAATGGCTATCAAAACGATCTCAACTGTCACAACATCTAAATAAGTTGGAAACGTTCTGCGAAACAGTGTCGTCAAAAGCATTCAAATAGAGCTGGTTTGCAAATGAGCAGCGTTTGACAAATTAGGAATTATTCGCTATCTTTCTGACAGCTATTGTTCAGCTATCGCATCCTCTCACCATCAGTGTCAAGATGGTGCTGCTTATTGCATAATTTTCCGCTCCTACCAACTCTGATAGATTACTCTGCTGCGCACGCAATTAAAGAAGCTTTAATATCACTATCAACTGTATACCAAGTCTATTTTTCCTGATTGACTGCCCTATTGTCTGCATCTGAAACTGAAAAGTGCGCGGCAGGTCTGTTACAGAGCTGAGACAAGGATGGAAATTGTTTTCCGGATTCGAATGCCAAGTAATGCTCAGTTTGATTCTAAAACATTACAGATCATAATTTAACACTTTATTTACCGAATTATTTTATCGTCAGTTTTTCAAATTTACTTTTGAACTCTTAGTTAAGTTTTAATAAAGAATAAATTCAGGGAGAAAATAAATTTTTTAAATTAATTAAAATAATGTAATCAATTAAATTATTAATGAAAGATTTTTAATATTATTATTTAGTTGACATCTATTGTTTCCTATTGGAAATATGTTCTTCATGTTCTTTCAAATACTGTTAGAGAAAGTTATAATTTTGTGGAAATATCAATCGCATTTAAACGGTGCTTTAAAGTACCGTCGGTAGATAAATAGTTAAACAATTATCTTTATATATAGGCGGATATCTTAAATATGTATGAATTACGTATGCTTAAAGAATTATATTGTCGCTATAATTAATATTAAAGAATTCAACAAATTATTTTAAAAAGCCACCCAGTTAAAAGAAAATATGTATACTTTTCGTAAAATCGCATTAAAGAAATAAGAAATTTTGCAGAACTCTCTAGATTTATGCATATTAGCATTATATCATTTCATTGATTTAATCTTGTCTCTTTAAGTAATTATAATATTGGCTGAACAAGAGAGAAATTGTCAACTTATAAATATCTTATTTATGAAAGCTTTAAGTTATAAGTTAACAGTTGTAAATTTTTTTATAACCCTCATTTTGATGATAATAAATACTAGAGAAACATTAGATTATCTAATGTATATATGACTGGAAAATTACATGAAACACAACTCGTTTATCCTTTTAACTGTTTTTTATATTTTTCTATACCATTATCTTTGCACATAATGATATATTAATAAAGCTGATATGATATTTTTTACTTTACAAATAATGTAGCTTAACATGGTTCAATGCCTATTCTTTTTAATTTAAAATATGAAAAATATGAACTTTCATTTATTTAAATTAGTAATGAATTCGATCATAAATAACCCTTTCAAAATTTAATTCAATTTTATTTCAAAAAAATCATTTCATATTTTTTTCTTTCAAGAAAATCAGTGATAAGGAAAGTGATATTATTAAACAGAAATTATTCTTGATCTCTTAATTTGAAAACTGGTATTTGGAATCCCTTTTATTTCGACAAAACATAAAATTCTTATGAATAAATTCAAATATTCATGAAATTCAAAGTATTCTTACATTTATGAATTCAAAACATTCTTACATTTATGAATTCAAAACATTCTTACTTTCATAAAAACAAAATATTCTTACTTTTATAAATTCAAAATATTTTTACTTTTATAAATTCAAAATATTCTCCCTTTTAAAATTCAGTGTAAAACTTTTGGAAATTTTGAAAACTATGCGCTTGTTTGGTCTTTTTTCTTTTAACGATAAATTCTATTTTTAATATGCGAGGAATGGCACTAGACCTATGAATATTAGAGAAATAAGATAAGATAGAATGTCTTAAAGACTCTATCTTCTTCAATAAAGACATCCTGCAAAACTCAGATACATTTCAGAAGCGTGTCTTCAACTTACACTAAAAATGATTTCAATTTGGTATAAATAAAAGGGTTAGTTTCTTAGAAGCGAGAGCCTGTTGACTTCCGTTACATTTATCTTTAATATGCCCGTCCATTACATAAATTACATATTCCGAAGCACAAACTCGCTTCCTTTTCAGAGTGCTGTTTATGCAAGGTTTCTCGATAAAAGCAATTTTCGACAACCTGCCCAATGGAGTTACACCTTGTGAACTCCGTGAAGAGAATATTCACATGGCGCTCTTTCGTCAGAACAGCGGACGAACAACTCACCGCTTCTCGGAACTCAACAATTAAAAGGCAAACGAAAGGTGAAAGCGAACACAGTACGAAAAAAACGCAGCAACTCCAAACAGGAATAAACAGCATGGACTTCAATTCATTACGCTAAGAGGACGAACGGAGCAAAAGAAGTCACGTGACTTATAAAAGTTTATTTATTTACTTCTTTAAGAAATGTGTCCGTCCGTCCATGCATAACATTCGATTCTGAGAGGTGGCGCTCATTATGAGTGGATGCCCCCCGATTTCGAACACCTCTGCCTTCCCTCCTTTTTGTGTTAACCCTTTTACGAAGAAGTCGCTAAGCAGATTGCCCAAGGCGGCAAAAATTGCCAATAACAAAAGTGAAACGGATCAATTAAGGAAGTTGCATCAAGTTTGAAGCAGAAAAAAAAAAGAAAAAAAATTAATAAAATAAATATAGCAATGAACATTGCTTTTGTTTTGATTTCTTCTTCGGTCTTTTTTTCTTTTTGTGTTTTGTTTATTATTTTTTCCCTTCGACTCGTTGTTATGTTGGTTTAACGGCGAGAGCTGTATTATAGCTTCGTCGTTTTTTTATTTGTTTTTTCGCACTTCGATTATTAGCACGGATGATTAGAAGCTGTTGAACTAGATGAGAAAGAAAATGAAGGTCGTGATTCCAAGAAAAAAAAATCCTTAATGCATTTAAAGATTTTATCGTTTTCGTTTAAAAAAATGTTTTGATTTAAACTGCACTTTTATCAATCTCGTTTGTGCCTAACAATGATGTTTTTATTCGTATCCAGCTAATTATAATAGCTTCGCAGCCGTAAAACAAACTTCTGCCCAAATGAAAATTAATTATATCTATCTTCCCCATAATTAAAGAAGGTATGCTGTAAATTTAAAAGAAGTGCAAATGATCATTAAAAATAATTCAAATAGAGTAATAGGAAACTAAAAATTAATTATCAATTGTTAAGGAAAATTAAAGAGATGAACTCTTATTAAATAGCTATGCAAAGTAATCATTCCTTTTTGTGAATGATTGTTGATGTAATTAACTAAGAAATATTCGGTTTCTTAGTTAACTCAGCTATTCCTTTTTTTTCAACCAAAATATTTCATTTTAATCTTATCTTTTGTAAATTTTTACACAAAATTACAGTAATTAAAATGTCAAAACTAATTAATTGATTTCATATAATAAATGATGCTGATTTGTAAGTCTAATGCAGTTACAAATTTTAATTTAATTTTTAAGCCAGATTTCTCATTCAAACACTAAATGAAATTAAAATTGTTTTCGATTCACGCGGTGCATTCACTAATTTTAAATTCATCGAATCTAATTTTAAATCCCTATTTTTTTTTAATGTATAAAACTTCAAGTTAGTCATTTAATTTTTAAAATTTGAGATTGCTTAAAAAGATTTAAATGAATGGATGGTTAAAATTAAATTTGAACCAATAAATCATTTACCATCGTAGATTACTTGTTAAATGACAATCAATACAAGATTCGGTCCGATAAATCTCGATTCGATATTTTTATAAATTTATGCTATTTGCAATCTATATGAAAAAACGCTTTATTTTTATTTATTTATTTTTATTTTTATTCATTTGTTGTTGTTGTTTTAATTTTACTTCATTCATTTATTTATTTCACCTCTGATCTGAAAATATCTTTTGAAAAGAAATCATATACAAAAACAGATTCCCTAATTTAGGCTAGTTTCGTTAAATCTGAAAAAATATTATTTGCATGAACGCTGAAGAAAACATATTTTAAATTTTAAATTTTGTTAATATTAAAATAAACATTTATAAAGGTACAAGTTCAATTTGTTTATTTTCAAGCTGCTAATAAACAGATACACATCTAAAGAAAAAATAGGGGGGGGGGATAAAAACAATAAACCCAACTGAGGACAAAAAAAATCAATTAATTTTTGGATATAACGAATCTTGATGAAAATATTTTTAAATAAAAAATAAAAAATAAAACGACGCAATAAGTTTTTTAAAAAATCCACTTCTTTTTTATTGGTTTTACCTGCTAATATAACCCGAAAATAATTAGCTTTGACTTAAGCTATTAAATAGCAGACTCCATCAAATAGCCAGCCACCTGAATAAAGATAAGTTAATCTTAAGCTTACATTCAATCTCATTATTCAAAATCAAAATGTGTAAATGTTCCGCTTTATTCGAATGGCATGAAGTGCTACTTTATCTCACGTCATCCCCAACACTTCGGGTAGAAGATGAGAAAATTCGGTCCCTTTAGAGATACCACTGACCACTTTAAAGACGCAATTAATCTTTGAATCATGGTTATGAGCCAATGAAAATGAATAAATACCAACCTGGATATCCTATCGGGGTAGGCTGTATGGGCGGACAGTTGGGGCTGGCCGAGTATCGGCTGGGGTTGTAGTAGTTCATCGCCGAAGAGTGGTTGGGCGTGTAGGTGGTGGTGGATGCGCCGTAATGTTGCAAGGGCACGTCAGGCACTCGGTACTGCCCGAACAGGCCCGAGGCCGCCCCGTTTCCCCGGGGTGCCATGCCGTCACCTTGACTGGGCCACAGGGTGTCTGAAAAGAAAGATGAGTTTAATAATGTCCCCAGACAAAGTTTAATGTTATTAATAATCCAAATTCATCCAAGGAAGCTAAAGATTATCGTTTGGTGCAAAAGGAAATCCAAAAAAAAAAAAAAAAAAAGCTATATGCTTACAGTGACATTATAGAAAATAGCGTCATTACATATTTTGTAATGAGGGTTTTTCCCTTATTACAATTATTAATTTGATCATTAAATTGACTTTTTATTTTTCAAGAGAAATATAATAGAACCTTCCAGTATCGAATTTTTCTGAGGAATCTTAGATTTTAAATGAAGCACTTACTTCTTACTCAGAATAAAATTTTCATATGCTAAACAAAATTTCCAACAAAAAATTATGTATGCTTATAACCATAAAAAAAGTGACCATTAAGTTTGACCAATAAGTAGAAATCTAAATTAAATAATGAGAAAAAAAACTATTACACTGATTCTTACTATTATAAAAAATTTCAGAAAATTAGTTATTGAATTAATTTATAAAAATAACTGAACTAGTTTATAAAAATTAATAAAAACTTGTTAATCAGCCATATGTTATTTTTAGATTTTGTTCTATGAAACCCTTTTCCTAACATAGAATGAGATTTTAACTTTAATTTCAATTTAGTCTGACATTTCTCATAGCAACTACAGCACCCGTATGAAGATCTTAAAAATAAGAAATGATTATTATTGTAAGCAATTTTGCAATATTTATTTCAGTTTACTGAAATTACTATAAGTTTAAATTACTCTGCATCGAATATTTCCCGAGGAACTTTCAAATATATTATATAGAGGTTCGACTCTCTCTCTCTCTCTGTGTGTGTGTGTGTGAGAGAGAGAGAGAGAGAGAGAGAGAGAATGTGTAAGTTCTTTAGTAATTTTTTTGTTCTCCATGATTTAATGAAATATTTCAATTTTTATCTACAATCAATTTTTCTCTTTAAGCATCGAATTGAGAGGCAAAAAGTGGAAAAGAGAGAATGTGAGAAATCATTTTGAGCTAATGTAGGCGCAGAAAAGAGTTCACGGACACAATATTCTGGTTATGTGGAAGGAATAATAGCTCGTGCAATTTAAAGTTAAAGTTTCAGTGAAGATGAGAAGAGTGATAAAAGATTTTTAGCATGTAGATTATTTAGAAACTGTTACATATATTAATTATATGATAAGACATATGAGGTTATTAATGTGTCTATTTTCCATGCACAAAGAAATTAGTAATAGGCAAAAATTTATAAATCAAATCGAAATATCGATAGAGAAATTTTTGGGTCTTTTTCTTGAAATAAAAAAAATTAAAAAGTGAACAAATAAAGCAATGAACCTTGAAACAAATATAAGAATTAAAAGTTATTTTATTTTATTTGAAGGCGTTTAGTTTTGTTTGATTTAATAATAAACTTTTACGCACATACTATTTGCTATCTTAGTCAATGATTGGAGGTACTTTTTTTAATATATAAGAATCATCATAAAATCATTATTCTATAATGATTAAGCAGTAATGGAATTGCTTAGATGACAAATTTCCATTTTTAGGTTTAATAAATATTTTTGCTATAAATTTTTTGTTAAAGGGTAATAAACTTTAAAATTTACATTATTAAAGCACTATACTAACAAGAAATTGTTTCTGAAACTTGAAAACTTTGTTATTAAATATTATGTGAATAGTGAAAATAAAAGATGGCCTATAAATCTTTACTCATAAAGACAGATTTCATTCATAACTAATAATCTAGTCTGTTGCAAAATGAAATAAAATGAAGTTATTCGTCTGATGTAAATTATTAAAAAAAGAGAATTATAGTAATTAAAAATTACTATCAAGTGTTTATAGGATTAGAAATAAATAATAAAGGCATTCAGTGCTTTCAGTGAAATTTCAAAAATAGGAAATTAAAAGAAATAAATAGGAGTCGTGAACGTGAGATCGGAGCATTAATTTACATTTTCCTTCCGCCTCCAGCAACCGAGGCGACATCCTTTGATGAATAAAACTGTTCATGGAACAATCAAATCAAAGCAAATAAGTGATAAATCACGAACTGTCATATCAAATATATATAATTAATAAACCAATGACATTACTATAGAGAGTTTTCCCGTTTAAATCAATCAGTCAAACAAATATTCGTGACGGCTCTTTAGACCTGCAAAGAATTCCCGTATGACTTATCTTTTTAAAGCAAAAACAATAACTTCGTCCTTCTGTTCCAATTGTTAATATTCATCGGCATCTATTTGCAATTGTTTGTGAATTTTTAAATTTATTTACAATTCATTTTCTCGGCAGGTGGCCCGTGTTTTGAAAGTAGTTAGTAATGGTTCAGGAGAACTTGGTTATGTAATGGCGTAGCATGCCTCGAGATGAGGTATTTCTTGCCATTGTTTCAACTTGTAGTTTCGTCTTAAGTTAGTGTTCATTAAGATGAGAAAAAATGAGACATCTCACATGCTAGAAATTTTATCGAGCACGAAATCTTTGCACGTCTCTTAGTTGTCACATTTCGGACACAATTTTATGGTTTGTGATAATTATTACGAAGGAGATAATATTTTGATTTGAAACAATTAAACTTTTTAAAACCAATTAGATGATATCAGTAATTCTACGCTATTACGTTATGAAGTGCTTTTATATATAAAAAAGCAGAAACTCTAATATATGTAAATATTTTAAATGTATTCTTCTTTATTGTGTTCCTATTCTAGACTATTTTCCTTTAAATTTGGTATAATATTTTTTAATAGAAAATGTATGAAATTTTTCTTTTATCTAATGAAATAATAATTGATCTTATAAATGAAGTTACTATGATCAAAACTCAATTCTAGATATTGAAAATTTTTGTTTAGTTCATCTCCACAAATCCACCAGTTAAGATAATTTTAATTGCTCAATTAATATTATCTTTATAAAAGATAATTTTAATTGCTCAATTAATTTGATATAAATTATTGTAGCCGATAACTTTGTCTCTAAATATAAGGTACACGCACACACAAACATACGTATATATATACGTCATTCAATATCAATTCTATCATAAGTTTTGCTTAAATAGAAATGCAATTATGTTTTTTAAAAAAAAGAATCCATTTTCCATAGACAAAAAATATAACTTAATGCATATGTCTTCAGTATATTTTATAATTAAGCTCTAACCCTTTTGTCGAAATTTGATTTTGTAAGATAGTTGCTTGAAGGTATGCGCTTTTAAATGAGTGGTTCTATTCAAAATGCTTATATAGTTAAAAAAAAAAAAAGAGAGAAGCGGTCTTGTATATGTTTAAATAAGAAAGGATATAACTTCAGTAACTTTACCATTATAAGCTTTATTTAATGATTCCCTTTGCATTTCAGATAGATTACTAAGATCATTTAGATATAATTAAATCATTAATTTTGAAGGAGGCAGATACATTGATAAAAACCACATGAAAGCAAAATCGGCGGCTTGATTTGCCTGTGAAAACTCATATTTCTCTTTAAATTATATAATGATTTCCATGATTGTTTTGCGAAAAACTAAATCAATTATATGGTGGAAATATGATTTTTTTTCACATTGCACAGTGGTCTGCAGTTAATTAAGTCTTATACTTGTCCCCTTCCTTCCTCAAAGAAGAAAGACTGCCCGTAAAATAGAGAAATACGAAGAAAAATACCATCTTTGCAAACTTCTGCTGCTGCTACTGGCCGAAGCAATTTTCTTGCCTCCCAGCAATCTACGGAACCTATGTTTTACTCAATCATTTATCTCAATTTATCTAATGAATAAGAGCAACCGTAAGCGAAAGTGATTGAAAAAGATGTGTTAAGGTTTATTGCTGTGGAGCAGCCATAAACAAATTATAGTACTTTGTGATGAAAAGTGAAGGGAGGGAAAAATGTAATATCGCAGATGAAAAGCAGTTCACAGAAAAGTATTCAATTGTATCATTTCTATTAATTTATTTTCTGAAGCGTCAGATGTGATTTATATTCATGATTTAGTAACAAGTAATGTATGAATTTGATGAAAATAAGCTATATATTCTGATTGAAATTTAATTTAGCAAATTATCAGCCTTATAAATTAACTGTAAAAAAAAGGTATTCGTTAGCTTTGGGCATTTTAGATTTTCTTTATCATAAAAATAGTTTTAAAATGTGTTTTCTTTAACCAAAGTAATTGTATGCATATTGATATAAACATAATTGAACATTATTTTATATCATGAAAAGCTTTTATTTGAACATTGGTCCTAACAAAATTCTCAAAATTATTCCAATTTTCAAAAGGCACTGTATGGGGGAATGATAAATTGAATAGTTGGAATTGAGAGGGAGGAGGGAGGACGAAAGAAGGGCAAACCCAACTTCTATATCTTTTTTTTAAAAGAAATTTAATTGATAAATGTAGATCTAAACATTGTGTATATGGACGCACGCATTTTGTATTAACATTCTATCATCAATTTCTAACATGTTTTAAAATTAAATGAATTAAAAAGAAAAATATATATTGAAACTTGAATACCAAAAATTGTTAATTTTGAAATCGTACTGTTTTTCAAACTAATTAGATTGAAATCAAAGATACATTGAATTACACTTTTTGTGTTCGTATTAAATAAATTCGTAATATTAATATTTAAAATTTTGCTGAAAATCGCTTTTCATTTAATATGAGATTTAACCTTTTGATTTTATCCAAATATTTCCATTTAGTATTCTCATAGCGAATATACATGCATACAAATATTTCTTCCCTGTCAAATACATTAGTCTATCTTTGAAAGTACCGTCGATATACTCGGCAATAGGGAGAATTCTCACGCATTTCTGTTACATTTAATTACCTCTACTTCCGCGAACGACATTTCATTATGGAATTAAGTGGATGGACGACAATAAAACATTTTACTGCAAGTGTTTATAATACAAAAGGCGTTGTACGATCAATTGGAAACTTCCTAATCATGCGAAAGTCTGGATCGTAAGTGACCTCTACATCAATAAATGCAATCGATTTTTTTTTATTCCGATGGTGGCTCTTCTTTAAATGAGTCATCATGCAAGATTTGTGGGAAAAGCTATCAAAACAAAGACAACCACTCGAATACGTAATTAATTCAAATGGTTGAATAAATAATATCAGCGGATGGCCATATTGAATATGGAATAAGATAGAGTTCTTTTTTCTTTTATTTCTTAAATGAGATATTCATAAATCAACTATGTGTAGTTTTGATTTTCCGAAAGGCATTCTTTTCTTGCTTTTATCTGTAATGCTCACTGCTGCCACGTTGTGACTTTTCTCAACTTGGCAATTAAAGAAAACTGTGAAATCTAATTATTAGAAAATGGGTTTATAAAATGTTAATAAAATGTTAATACATGTTTAATAAAAATGCAAAATTTCATAGAATTCAACACCACTTATATTATGATTTGTAGTCATTATTGAAATTAGATGGATGTAAACGTAACATTGCAAAATGTAGGAAGATTATGTGTTTCCTTACTCGAATTATTTAAATTTAAGAGAAATATTGGAAAGTTCATTTAAATATCAAAGTTGAAGGTTTGGAAAAACAAAACCAATGATTTTCGATAAAAGATTATTAGTATTATTTTTGCTTTAGGCAATTTTATTCCAGAAATTAAATTCTAAATTAATTATAAAGAATATTTAAATGAAAAAATAAAGAAATAGCATTGAATTATTAATGAATTAATAATTTAATGTTAAGTGTAACTGGCTCATTATACATTATAACCATTAATTTATTTCCCCCATCTTACACTGTAATCAATAATATGAAAGAATAACAATGAAATGGAAGAACAAAAATATTTTAAATTTAAAAGGAATGCAGTAAATGAAAAAAAAAATGCCAGGGAGAAAAAAAAATTCACATATTTGCATTCTTGAAAATAAATGAAATATCAAAACAACTAAGAAAAGTTACGACAATTAGTAATTGCTTGAAAATGACTTAAATAATATTGTGCGGCAATTTTCATTGCACGTTGTTATGAATTCTGAAATCATTTTTCTTATACACATTTTGAGAAAGTACTATGTTTAGTAAAATTCTATACATACACACGAGTGTGAGTAAACCATTACTGCATTGTTTTAAAATTAGCTATTGCATTGTAAATAATACATTGTAACCTTTATTAAAATGTATTAAGGTATGTATAGCAATCTACAAACGAAGGTACACAATTGACAAGAGTGAGAATTTCATTAAATGTGGTGCTTATCTAGAATTCTTAGAATAGCTATTGGTTCCAATCATATAACTGTTATCAGCTGTGAAATACTGAAATAGATCTTGAAAGAAAATTCGAATTAAACCTTTTAAAAAGCTTTTTTTTTTTCATTTCTCCTAGCAATGATGCATTAAATATTAGGGGAATCGATTTAAGAAAAAAGCCATTAAACAAAATTAGCCCAACTCTTTAATTTATTTGATTAATTAATAAATAATTTATAAGTTAAATTGTTTCGTTAGTCTGAAAAAAGATTTGTTAGTTGGAAAAAGATCCTTGTTTCAATTGAAAATTTGGCAACTGTTTACGATTCATTTTTATTTAACCATTAGAAATTGGTTTCTTACTTCTTAAAATGCTATTGCCAATCTTTAATTTAAATAAATTTAAATATTAATTTGAAATTATGGGATGAAAATACTTATTAATATTTTTTGACCCGATATTATTAAAAAATTGATCGAAGTGTTAATAAATTGTGGCAAAGAAAGTTATCTTGATTATTTAAAAATAGATGCATTAATAGCAACAATTTTTTCCACAATCTTTTAAAGTATGGACTTTTAAATGGTTAATGATATTAAAAATTTCCTTTGATACGTTATAACTTTTTCCTGGAATTTTCCCCATTCAAAACGTGTGCAATAATTTTCCCATCTTCGACTCCTTCCAAGTCCAGCATTCTTTCCCCCAAACCAAAGATGACACCCAAGTGGACAAGTACTCCTCCGACAATGGTCGACGACTCCCTCCCGTGTCACCCGGGGGTGGTGACATCTTCACAGAGGCCGGCAATCACAGAGCACGCAATCGGTCAGTCACGACGTCTCCCACCCTTCTCCCGTTTCTTTTCTCTTCCTCCCTGTTGTTCTGCGGGTTTCAGGAGTCCCGAGTGATTGAGCGATCTCCCAACACGCGAAAGGATTGTATCAAAAGATGCCACCTTGTTCGCTCTGTTATCAGGGGACATAACTTTATTTCCTGCTGTTGTTAAGGCTCTTCCCATCTCTTAGGCTCTGTCAACTGAACAAGTCCAACCGCAATTTGATTCTTCGACATCCGTATTTTATAAATCGTGAAATTTTTGAGTTAGATTTTCAAAGTATGTTCTGGTTTTGTTTTTGTTGTGTTACATTGCTTATTTATCCGGTGCTGCACGGGATGAAAATATGTTCATATATTTTTTAATATAAAAAATAATAAATGGAATAAATTAATGTGCAAAATAATGTTATTCTAAACAGATTAAAAAAGAATTTTTTAAATAAGAATGCCGGTTTCTTTAATGAATTTTCACAAAATTATAAATTGTGCAAGGTGATTTTTAAAAATGTCGTAAGTTAATATTTACCCCCATAATAAGGATTTTTTCATGATATAAAATTTAATCAAATATTGCGTGTGGCAGTTTGTAAATAAATAAATAAAATTATTTTTAAAAAAACCTTAATATTTTCATTTAATAGAAATGGCAACTATAAATATAAGATCCTATTCTTTATACATAGAAAAAGGATTTACATTCAACAAAATATAAACTATAAAATCAATTATTATGAAACCTTTTTTACATTTTATTATTTGCGAGTAAAACTTGAAAAAAAAAATGTGTTGAATAGAAGGAATTTCTGTAGGAAGTAAACTATCTATGCTTTTTTGAAAAAAACTTTTATTTATAACGCTTTAAGATTAATTTTGGTATATAGAAACTTCGATTAGAAAATCATCCATATATATTTATTGAATACAAAGATATGAATCGGGAATTCATTTTCTTAATAACATTAAAATTATATTACATTTGCTTTAATTTTAACAGCTGCTAAAGAAAAGCCAAGGAAAAAAGAAAGGTGAAAAGCAAAGAAATCAGAAATCTAAATGTCAGCGTACCAGAGAAAAAATTTAAATTTTCTTTGTAAAAGAAATATAAATGACTTTTAAAATTTAAAGCAGATCATGCACATAAATATATTGAGAAATGCAATTAAGTAATATAGTGAAGTATGTAGAATATATCTAACTGTTTCACTTATATCGTATTCTTTATCACTTAATATCATTTATCATTTTTCACAGATATCGTATATTTTTGCTCAAACAAAATTGCTTTAATCATTTCTTTACATTTCATTTCGATTGTTTATAATATCAGGGTTATTTTTGTTTTAAATTCTTATTTCTGTAGATGCAAGTTACTCAAGCATTCCAAAAACTTTGATGTGTCAATTATTCATCTGTACAAAATTCCTACTAATAACTTATGGTTTAATATTCAATTATCAAATTTACAAATTTAAGAATATTTTAATGAAATTTCTTGACAAGAGAATTCGAAAAACTATAAAATTCAAACTAAGTAGCTATGCTTAATTTGAAAGAAATGGGAGAACTTAATATCCACAAATGATAGCATGATTCGCTTGTATTTGGGCTGATAAAAGGATGAAAACCTTATTGGAATGAATGCAGATTTGAAAAAAATTTAATGCCTTTTTGACTGGATTTATAAAACATTTCTTCCATAACCAAATATTTTAATTACTAGACCCCCTTTTCTCGACAAACATAATTGTACCTTCTAGATGATAAAGTTATTACAAACTTACCACCATTCATACTCTTTCTCACATTATTTCCATTTAGTTTAAAAGCCTTTCGTTATAATTTAAGTAGCCGAGTAACTTTAAAGTTATCGAATTAAAGCTGTTATTTACTTGCGAAATTTTCTAATTTTTTATAATTTTATTTTCCAAAGAATAAGCACATTGGCAACAGCTGAAATTGAAACAACTCTGTATCAATATAGTGAAAGAAATGTGAGATTGAATTTTTAACATGTTGGCCAATTCGTATAGATTTTTTCTTCATTATTTTTGTTTCTTATATTTAATTAAATATAAAGTTAGTTGAAATTTAAAGAAACTTTTAATTATTTTTGTCATGAATTATAACGACTTGAAAGAAAATGAAAGTGATTTATCAAAAACGTTTATTCATTGCTATAAAAACACTTTAAAATAAATGATTCATATTTTTTAAGCTATTAATTTCTGGAATACAAAACTACCCTTTCTTTCTAATTTATATTACTCATTTTACAGGTTATGTTATTTCAAATACTATTTTAAGCATAAAATTTAAATTCCGATGAATAATTTAAGGTAATTTATCAAATCTTACTCTTTTTTTTAAAATTAAGAATTGATATAGAAATTTATTTAAGTCAAATTCCTTACAAATTTGGTTTATGTAATAAAAACGTTTTCCAAAAAATTAACCTTGTAACTTTGATTTCTAAGAAAACTCTTTCCTGTTGGGAATCAAAGTAAAACTCAATCCGACATTTTGATAGGTGTTTGAGCTGCAACTTATTTCGACTGTCTAGCCGTATATGTGATAAATAGAAGACATCAGCAAACGATTCAAAGCACAAAAGAATTGCTAGCGACCCATCGTGAATGATCTATCGAACACTTCAAGAGCTCTTGAAATATCGGGTAACCAAGTGAATTTCCTATTTTCGAACGCAGATTGTCCAGTCGATTTCTTTACTGTCATAAAACTTTGTGTCGGACTGTCGTCTTTGCTTTTATTTCCTTTGTCTTTCTCACAGCCAAACAAAGGGGTGAACAAACCCAAAAGCAACAGGTAGGTTTCTTTGATTTGTGGCCTTCCTCACGCAAGTGCTGTCTCGAGAAAAAGGCAGGACGGAGGTACGTTCAATTAATTCCCTCATATCTACGACTAAGTCAAGACCCTCATTAGAATTCTTTTTAGAAGAAATTTATTTCCGTTGGAAATTAATAAATGTTGAAATTATGTTACCATAGAAAGTTAATGGATTTTGCACAAACTTCTAAACTGGATTTTAATTTAATGTTTTTATTAAGGAGATTTCCAAAATACAACAGACACTGCATAAATATTAAAATGCCATGCATATTCTTAATCAAGAATTTCTTTCCCAGCCATTTGAATTACAGAAAAAACTGTTTGTGCAAGGAATTGAATTGATGTACCAAGTATCATAAACAAATTGACAGACATAAATGAATAATACTTCACACCCTCTAAATAATACAATTTTTAATCACACCAAGTACTTATTGACAAAATTTCTTGCCATTAAATAGTAAATACCACATATATATTTGCATATCTTGGTTTTAATATTTTATTTATTATGTAATATAAAATGAGAAGGGGAGTCGGAACAAAGTTCATTCTACACATGAAAGATGATCTCAGTTTGAATATAAAGCAATTACTGCGTTATTTAGAAAGCCTTAATGCTTAACATTAATTGAGCAATTATAAAAAGGCACTTCTTTAACAATTATAATGTAATGTTTGAAAGTAAAAAAATTACATATGGATATTTTATATTTTTATAATCATTATTTCTAAAATTTAATTCCTCACAATGTCATAGAATTATATACTCTCATATAAAACAGTAAAGCAATTTTAGTACTTTTAGAGAAAATGGTAAACAATATAATTACATCTTACAACTAGTTGCTGATATTTGAAAAAACATTGTAACCCGTTTAAATAGAATGAAATATCTAAAATTTTCGTTACTTTTTAAAGAAATAGGAAAAAAAGGTTATGGATTTTAAATACAATTTGAGCTTTACTAGAGAAAAATGAGATCTTTCATAATTAAATATCAAGAATACAAGGTGAGAAAACAACGATCAGGGACGTTTAAAATCAGGGACGTTTTATATGAGAAATGGGAATAAACAATCTTGTCTAGTTTATTCGTAGAAACTATTAAATATTGCCGAGTAGATACATGAATAATGGAAATGGACTTCTAAGTTCTATTTTGAATTCTAGAAAGCTTCTTAAAATGTATACGATAAAAAAATTACAGCTGTTGCATAAAACAATAGGGGCACAAAAGAGGGAAATATTCCTGAAAAAAAATCTAAAGTTAACCATTAACTAAAAATAAATAACTAGAACTTAACCATTAACTAGCAATATTCAGAAATAAAGTTTCTGAATTTAGATTATATCTCATATACCGAGAGGCATAATTTGTAGTTACTCAGTTAAAACGAGAGAAAAAATTCGTCAAGCGCACACAATTTTTCTTTCATATAAAGCATAATTTAATTTGCATTTTAAAATCATTTTCTTACCCTTTCGGATGGAAAATTTGTCTTCATTTGGTCTCTTGGATCTCCAGTTAACTTGCCCTTGAACTATAGGAAGCAAATACCGACTTACTGAAAGGAATCTGTTTGGTTGCATGAAACCAATATCAAATCCAATATCTTTCAGTGTTAAAATTCTTTGTTTGGCACGTTTCAAAAGCTCCTCAGCTAATATTGGTGGCAATCTGCCGACTATTGATCTCATTCCACTTCTCCCATGAGCTCTTTGGGAAACACTAATGCTGTAGTAAGGGAGGTGTAAATTCAAAGCTGCAGCTAGCTTAACCAATAAAAATTTGCAATCCTCATCCCGTTGCTCAGGAATGCCACAGACTTCAATATCTGTTGAGTAATAAATGCTTGCCGATACATTTTTAATGACTTGGGAACTGCCAATTATAGTTTTTTCTTCTTTTACCAGATATAAGCATTTTTTCGCATCTTCAGTCGATGAACGACTGTTTTGTGAAGGATTAGAGTTTTGGGTAGTAGCTATGAAACATTGCGAGTCTTCATCAACTTCTGGTTTTATGTAATAATAGCTTGACATGTTGTTTCAAATGAAAGGCAGCTTTTATGGAGCGTTAGTTATCTTTTGATGCTTACTTTCCATAATATTTAATGGACATTACTTACTTATCAGAAAGCGGAAATTTTATTCCAAAAAAAGCAAAATTTCTGAGATTTTTTTTCATTTCATTAGCAGAGTAGAAAATCATTCGAACTTATTATGGCTGAAAAAGTCCGTAATTCGCTTTTATGAGAATCCAAATAAGTTATTTCACTATGATTTCTTTTACTGGATTTCGCACTAACAAAATTGAATAGGTGTCGGTTTTAAATGATCTCTCGCTAGGGTTTGTCCGTTAAATATTCCCAGATCTTGCACTAGCTTGTAGAACACAGACTCAAATACATCTTTCATCGCCATGAAACAAGCAAATAAGCAGCGTCTGATCACTAGCTAACAGATCTACCGAATCACAGACCACCATTTAAGACCACTTAGCGCAGTGTGGGAGACAATTTAAACACACGTTGGGACATTAGCAGCCACTTGTTTTCAATGAAAGCACGGAGAGCAGTAAGTAAATAATGTTCTTTCCTCGCCCTGACCGCCTGAAAAGACCTCCCTCCGTTCGATTTCGAATTAAGCCGGGGTGTGCTCCCGTAAAACTCCGCCTGCGGTAGAATTAAATTCCGTTCCGTGCAAAAGGGATGGGGTGCAGGAATAAAAACACCGAGATTACCCGACAGGGATTAGCACTCTCGACGCCGGGAAAGGAGCTGCGACTGACATTAAGACCGTACCGGGGGAGGCATGGAAAACTCTCGCCAAGGATACAAAGATGTTATTTTTTACCATTTGGAGAAATGTTATTTTTCGGATGGATTTACAAGAAATGAGGACAACGCATGTTCTGCAACTGTCAGTTGTCTCTGTTTATGTAAGAACAAAAGACTACCTTAGCCGAATCATGGCAGACAAAGTGTTATAATAAGATCATTATGAGTAGCTATTTAGAGACAGTGGGAATTATAATAATTAAGTAAGTGTGCGCTCAAAAAAATGTAGCCTTCAATCTACAAATTTATATCTACATTTAAAAGTGAGCTGTAAGATAAGGAAAAGTAAATTTTTAGATAGCGGATATTCAAAGGATCAAAAATAACCCGAATAGTTTAAAAAAAATAAAAGTTTAAAGAAAGCTTAAAAGCTTCTTTAAACTTTTTTTCAAAATAGCTATTATCATATAAATAAAATTTTTCAAGAAATAGAAAAAAAAAAAAAACACACACACACACATTCTAAATGTAAATATGAAAAATCTTATAATTTAGTCTTCTACATTTTTCATGTTGTAAATAATTTTCAGATTTTACTTCATCTTATAAGAAACTGTTATTATACACTCACACTTTCAAAAGTTGCCATTAACAATCGAAAGCAGGATAAAAATAACCAAACTCATTTCACATTACTTCCAAGTATTGAACCTTTCAACTACTCACTTGAAATGAGGGTAGAATTTATTATATTTTCATACAGAATATAATGGGGTTAATATTAAAATGACTGACCTTAAGATGAGCATTAATAAAGCAAATTTTTGAAAATTTCTTTATAGTTTACTTATGATGTTAAACAATATATTTGATAATAAAAACAGATTTTCACCTTCTGATTTGCTTTTTTTTAATTATCACACTATTTATAGTTACGATAAAATGATTAAGTTTGAAAAAAAAAAACACATTCTTATTGAAAAAATAAAATTGTTATATTCTCTTAGTGAAGCTATAAATAATGTTATATTTTTATACCTCTAAATCATACGACTTAGGCAAAATTTTAAGTTTCATGTACATGTGTGTAATACAAAATCCATAAAAAGTTGACAACAAAATTTTTTTATAATTGATCAACGATTTAGATGCATAGAAAAACAACCCCTTCTTTTTCAGCATTAATACATAATTAATATCTGTATAAATTCACCCCATTCTGTAATTTATCCTCAAGAGGTTGATATCAAATTTTATTTAATGATATAATTAATTTTTTATTTTCTATATTTTAGAATAAAATAATTACAGCAATATTTTTATTATTGATTTTCTATTTTGCTTACAAGCAACACTATCATATCGTCAGCTATTTTAATAGCTTATACAAAAAGTAAAGCAATATTTTCAAGTATTTTAGCAATTAGATTGAGTATTTTTTTTAGATTCATGAATCTATTATTTAACTATTCTAATTTTAACACATTTTATATATACTTTAAATGTATAACAAATTAATCATATTTTACACAGCTGCAGCCTTTATGATACATCATTTAATATTAATTTTACTTTCATTATTTATTTTATAAACAGAAAACCCATGAAATGCAATCATACAGTTTCAATGCGAAATGAAATTTAAAAATTGAGATAAATAATAAAAGTTATTATTTATCGCAAAAATTAAAAATTTCATTGATCTTATCATAATCGTTTCTACACATTCAATGTGTGTGTGTGTGTGCGTGCATATAGTTTCCATTTCATTTAATAAATCTTATTTATTGATGTTTAATTACTGTCAGAATAAACAATATTTTTTCGCATTATTTATTGTGCATTAATTTAGTAAAAAGGCCCTAAATCTATTAACGGATTTAGCTGAAGGCATGGGAAAATATGTACGCAGAAGGCAACAACTTGTTATTCTTCTGAATTATGTTCTCACGCTATTAGAGCATTGCAAGAAGATAATGCATATAATTAGTTCATATTTTCAAATAAGCATTGGTGTATAACTTTATAAAACAAAATTTATATTTTAATGCATTCAAAATTATCAAACGAAAACATTACAATTATAAGTGAAAATGATCATTGTAAGAATTTTAAAATAAATTGAATGAGTAAAAATAAACTCCTTTCGTTCAATTTTATCAGTTTAAGTGTAAAAAAATCTGAAAATGTTCACTTTTAATATTTATTAACTGGTTGATTAAAAAATCTTGAAATTATTTCGTCATTTCGTAGCAGATTTTTGAATCTACCAACATTTCATTAACTATGAAATAAATAAACATAGGAAACAATAAATGTTCTAGGGGTATTAAATATTTTTTCCACTAATTTCTTCCCTTAAATTATCTTTATACTTTTTTAAATGAGAGTGTTTAAAGCAAACCAACAAACAAGACTGAAAATTACATGGATTATTGCAGGTTATATTTGCGTTATAATATGCCATTTAAACTCATTAACAAATGTTTTTCTAAAAATCTATCTTGAGATAAATCAATCCCCTTTTAAATTAAAATGCATTTTCTTGGAAGAATGAATCGAAAAAGGCCAAACAGATTCTAATAAATCCCTATAGGCGTTTTTTTCTCATGCTCTAAACTGTAGAAGACGATTAAAAATAATGGTGTTTTTTTCAATGGGGGATAAGAAGATTTTACTGAGGGAAATTGAAAAGGATTTCATTTATATCAATAATAAAACCTTCAAAGGAATTCCTTCAGAATCTTTTACTAAAGGACCTGGTCTTTTTTTTCTGTCAGAATTTGATACAAAGGAAATTATTTTTAATGTTTTTAAAATCAAAAATTAATTAATAAGTCTATTAAATTAAGATAAAATATAATTATGAAATAGAAAAGCTTCTATTTTATAAAGATTTGTTATAATTCAATAACGAAATAAAAAATTCTAATATCTGCTAAGAACTTAAAATATACTACCTCCCCTCCAACTTTAAGCTTTGTTTAATCACACTGAAAGGGAAAATGCTATTAATTTCCTTTTAAAATTACTACTAATATTAGGATAATTTTTTTTTATTTCGATTATTCTTGCATTTAATCTATTCCCATAATGAAAGAAATATTTATACATTATACGAATATAAATAATTTAACACAGAGACTTTTTTAAAGATTTTTAAGATTTTGAAAATATAAGTCAGGCAAAGATGCACTTTTTCAAAGCATATATGTTTCTCTTGGCTGATAGCTCTTAATCAAACAGTTTAGTCTATAAAATGCCAACATTCAACATTTATTTATCTTTAGTATTATTTAAAAACGCTACTTATTTCAATAAATTTAATTAAAAAAATTTAATGTTAGCAATTTTTTTCTGAAAGAATCTAAGTTTTTGTATATTATGAATATGTTATCTATTTTATTTTTATTTACTTTATATTAGTATTTTATTATTGTTTCAAAATTTGATGTGCATTTTAAAATTCAGAAATAACTAAAAAAATTTGAAGATTATTACAATTATCATTATTACTTTTGAGAAACGAACAGCCTGGACATTTTACAGTCTATATAATTCGATTTTTTTCCTACTTCTTTTCTACTTCTGTTTACAATCGGTTTACTTCAGGCATTTTAAAATGAAATGGGTACGTGAGCTTTTTTTCAATATGTGAACTTTATCCGTACTTATTGATTTCAATTCCTTTCCATTCGAAACTTACAAACTTGGCAATTTAGGAAACAGCAATAAAAAAAACTTTACATGACAAATTGAATAAAGGTTTTGGTTTCGACATCCAAGAAAATTGACAAACAAAATCGGTCACTGAGACTGACTATGTGTTTGCATCTTTCTTACTTTAACTCAAACGCGTATCGTGGAGCGTGAGGCGAGCACGATTCATTTCATTCCGTAACACGAGCTAACCCTTTTTGTCCTATTTGCATTCCTTGACTCGAAAGGCTTAACTTTGTCAGGAAAATCTTTTCCAGCTGGTTAGTCAAACGATGAAGCGTTTCATCCAAACGATAAAAGCATTACTTGGCTGGCTAGATAATTCTAATTTATGCATACCACATACTTCAGATTCACTATATTTAAATATGCAACCAACCCTTCCACGTGGATCAGAAATGGAAACCGTTACTGATCAAGATTGAGAGATAAGCTTTGTTTTCCACAACAAAAGGTTCTTCACGGCGTGAACAACATTTATCTCATTACTGTCATCATTTCTCAAAATACTCTAAAAAATTGTTAGAAATTCCAAAAGATCCATATATATATTGCATCCACATGAATAGATATCTTCAAAAATTTTAAGTACTTTTACATTTACATTTACAGTTTATGGCAAAACTATGGTCAAGGAACTACGGTAAAATGTTCATGACCTTATGAAACCTCTTTTAAGGTCCTGTAAATATTTTGTAGATTTCTTGCAAAAAAAATTTATGATTTAATTATGAACTAACTTTTATCTGAACTTTTCATACCCTGAAACAGGTATAAACTAAATAACTTGAGATATATCCAGTATATCTTGGGAGAGTTCATTTGTTCTATAAATGCAGAATTAATGAAGATTAATACATTATATTTTGAAGCCGATAACTCATAACATAATTATTTTGAAATATTTTCTATATTTTAAAAAAATGCCTGACAGGAATATTATTAAATTATTTATCGTTTACCTGAAAAAATTAAGTCGTTTATATCAATTTTCACATAGAAATACAATGGAAGGAATACCATTTTTTAAAAAAACTATATTAAGAAACTAAACAAACAAGTTTGCATAGTGAAAAGAGGCATTCAAAACGTTTCTCCGTGCTTGATTACGTGTTACCATAAGTGAAAATTTTCAAAATCCAATGCAATAACCACATATGAATTGTTCGTATTTTCTTATGTAGACTGGAGTTGACGAAACAATTTTTTGCAATGCTATCTCAAAATGTTCTATTAAAATTTACGGATGATGTATTTAATTGATCATCATGTTACTAACAGCTAATAATGGAATACTCTTATTGCATATTGAAATATTACAAATGAATTGCAATATCTACGGAAGCATATTTTGATCTTATTTATTAGGACAATTAAAGTGGAATCTATTTAAAGAACAGAGGATTTTTTTTAAAGAAAAAAAATTTTTTTTATTTACTTAGATAAAACTTCAAAGGTCTGAGGTAAGATACTTAAGAAGCTAAGATATTTAGGGAAAATTCATAATTTTAAAATTCTCATATTTCTCACATATCCATTATTTATTAAAATAAATAACCTACATTTTACTTTTTTCCACTTTTTTTTTTACTTTCAGTCAATTCTTTTTTTTAGTAATTTTGTGCAATATTAACTTATAAAAAGTAAATTAACAATTTTCATGGTTTCCAAAGTTTTAAAGAACAATATAAAATATGAATTTTCAAAAATATTAGAGCAAAGCAGTACCATGATATTTCTGGGAACAGTCTAAAATAGTCAATACCAATATAACCTTGCAAATTGTGTGCATTCTAACAGTAGTCTTTCTTTGTGTTCTAGTAATACAAAATGTAAGCTTTCAGCAATTATTTCAGAAAAAAATTCATATTTGCCTGATTAGTATATTTGCAGGATCAGAGCAGAATACTGAAATCATTGATCATTTTAATTTTACAAATACGGAACTAACTTAAAAGTTTAAAAAAGCTTAAATAGCATTGATTTTTTGTGACTATATTTTCAATGTGTGTGTGTGTGTGTGTCCCTAAAGTATTTTCGAGATGTTTTCAAATTAAATATTGTTATATACCTTAAATTGACAGCCATTTCGGAAATTTATAAAAGGAGTGTAGAATTTTTACAATAAACTAAAGAAGACGCTATGCTGGTGATTTTGTTAAAGAATTTATTTATTTATTTTGCCCTTTTCTCACATATTATGCTCTCATTATAATTACTGTGGGGGCCTAATTGATTTTTTTTCACCTTTTAAAATTCATATAAAAAGATATCAAGACTAAAGATCTATGCACAAAAAGGGAATAGAATTTTTACCTTTCATCAAACTATTATTTTCTTTTTGACGTTTTGAGTAAAATGCAGGATAATTTAACTATGGTATCTTTTGAAATCTTATTTAATAGATATATAATTTAAAACATAGAAGAATTTAGGGAAGGTCCTAAAAATAACTATTGGTACATATTTTTCAGTCGCAATAATTTTTATCGTTCATGCAAACAACTCTTTTGGTTTTTAACACGACTTTTTAGAAATATCGACTAAGAAAGTTTTAGAGGCTTAATTTTAGTTTGCTTTTTTAGTAGTAATCAAGTACCAAATGTAAGAAAACATTTGTTTCCTAGATATTATTAAAATGCAAGAATTTAGTTTTCTTATTGTTAGAGAAATAAAAACAACCCTCCCATTTTGATTTTCAGTTACCTATATTTTTAACAGTAAATCAAAGTACGTCTCTAAGATTGTAATTATTCATCTGTCAAGAACATAATCAAATTTAAATATGAAGGAAAGTAAAAAGTTCAAAGCGGATGTTCAAATGTATTTTATGAGAAAATTTTCTTAAAAGGAAATAACTGCTGTTTCTTACAAAATGTTGCCATAGAAAAGAAATCTCCATTTCCACTTACTTTTTAATAGTACTTATTCTTACTACCAGTTAATAAGGATAAATGAAATCTAACTGTAAAATTGATCAAAAGTAGATTTTGATAATGTTAGATATAGAGATCATTCATATTATAGGTAAATCACTTTTCATAAATCTGTTTTTGAGTACAGGATAAAATAATCGAAAATATTAAAAAGTAACCCCACTGCTCTTATTGTTGCATTAATTCCCGTATACAAGGAAAGATAATGCCATATTATAATAGTATCCCTTAAATTTGTCATAAAATTAAAGAGTATTAAAGATTCTGTCAAACAGGAACAAAAGTATTAAATTTTTACATGTAGCTCTTCCTCTCAGAATGAGATATTTGGAGATCGGCAACAATGACTTTGCTGGTCCTTTGGCTTCAGTAAATGCTAAAAGGCTCACTGTACTTATGGAATTTTAAATTGGCTAAATGCTACACTGTAAAGACAAATATGAAAGGAAAAGTATGTAGTGAAGAATGCTACTTGAAAGAAAGTTTTTACTCTCTCACGACGATGAACATCTCTCTCTCTCTCTATCTATATTTATTTATCTCTATAGAGAGATAGATAGATATTTCCAGTGCTTATATTTTAGGACAGAATCAATCAGTTCATATTATCTGGTATGTTAAATGGTGTAAACATTAATTTTTAGTTAGGTAGCACTTGCTTTCTTAATAAAGTTAATATTCAAACCTTTTTTTTTAAAACAATTTGAAACATGTATTTGCGTTCAAACCAAAAGTTTGTTTACTCAATTGAGTCGGACAACTATGTAATCATGTTTCTTTTTATGTCAAAAACTTTTTAATGCATTAAACTCACAATTTCTCTAGCCTTTCATTTATTAAAAAATAATTTCTCTTTTTCCATTCTTCCTTCAACAGAGAAGATTATTGCAAACTAAAAATCGGCGGGCTATTTAATTTCAACAAATTAACAGCCCACCGATTTTGGCATTAGGAACTCTCGGAAGAATTCAAGTTCCACGTGATTTTTGAAGCCTGAAACGTTGGCAGTCATAAGAGATAAATATTCGCCTGAATGCAACGTTAAAATATCATACACCAATTCATGATTCTTGTTCCAAAAAGGTATTGGAAATGCATAAAGTTCACATACAAAATTTTGCCATGAGGTAACTGTAACAACAGGGAGGTGAGAGAGCAAAGGTAAGTACAACAGAAATAAGAGAAAGGCTTATTTTTAACACTTGATGGTATGAAACTACGTTCAGGATTAATTTTTTGAAAAACGTTCGAAAACTATTATATTTTTGAATATTTGCATAAAAAAGATTGAAAAACATTTATGAAACCGAAATATACCAGCTAAGCGCTAAACATTAATAAAAATGGAAAAAAGAGCCTTTTTTGGATAAAAGATATAAAACGTAAGTCTTCTAGTTTAGAGGTTTATCAAATGAGTTGCTTAAAATTTTGAGGTTAGCTTAAGAAATATATTACTTAGTTTCTGAAATAAAAAAATAAGTTGTATTTCTATTTATTCTTTAAATATTTGCGTTCTATAGATAAATAACATGAAAATTTCAATTATTTTCGCATTTTGAAGCACGAATACAACCATAAAATATTTATAAATAAATAGATTATTTATTCTATAGTTCAACAAAACATATTGAGAAATTGTTATAGCAAATTTGTACAAGAAGTGCGCATTAGGTTTTAATTTATGCAGATGTCGTAAGTATGTTTTTTTTTTCTATCGTATTCGATATTTCAGAAAATAGCATCTAAAAATGCAAACCCATGTAAATGCAAAATATAACCCATGTAAATGCAAATATAGAAATCAAGGTAACTTCTCGAGACTTAGAAACAAAATTCTAACGTTTTTATAAAGAAAACCTGTTTAAACATTAAAAATATTAAATAATAATTTTTAAAAATCCTAATTTTGCAAAAAAAGGACTTTTTAACGTAGTTACCTAAGACATACGCTATCAAATAAAATATAATTTAATGCATCATATATAATAGAACCGTTTAAACAATGATATATTTGATTTATTGCATTTAAAAATTTGTGTTGTCCTAGTAAAAACACGTACTTTTTTGCAATTATTCCTCTTATATGTATTAATACATCTAATTGCATATTTTTTTAAGGGGAAATATTTATGCATTTTTTAAAGGAAGTACTAAAGTAAATGATCACATTTATTTTGTTTCACAAAAATAATATGACATTTTTCAATATGATTCACAAGTTACTTCAAGTCCAAAACGCCTTTATGGTAGCCATGATAAATATAAATAAATTCGGAAAGGAACACATTTAGAAAAACCAATTTTATTATAATATGAATATTTAGTTTCTCGTGCCAGAGTTATTATTTGTAATTGATCTGTATCGTTTATTTAATAAAATGAATTGTTTTAAGCATTAAACTCCTGTTGTTGATATTAAAAAGTAAGTTACATTAACCTAATGAACTAATATAAATTAACTTCAAGTTTAATGTGATTTTTTTGCAAGCTACAATGATAGAGATATCGTCTCTTGGAACGTCTTTTCTTTCATTTAAATGATATATTGTACTATCGAAATTCCAGTAATTCAAAATATCAACTTCATCTGTAGAGTAAAAGTAGTATTGCACTATTCTGTGTATTTGATAATGGGTATTGTAGATTGTCACAAAAATATAAAAAGTTCACTTTGAAATTAAACTTTAATGATAGAAAAAAAAATTAAAAATGGACATGAAATCTTTAAATAGCAGAATGCTTCATAGAAATTAACAGAGTAGTTCGGGATAAAATTGAACTGAATTTTCAGCACTCTATTGGATATGTTTCAATCAAATTAACTATAGTAATTAGATGTTATTTAGGAAAAATTGAAATATTGTCACAAGCCAACCGAAGTTATTCACATAATGAAATAAATATAAGTTAATGTTGTATTTTACATCGCTTTTGGATCAAAATAGAGCTATTAACATATTTAAAAAACATTACATTACTTTTTTTTAAAGTTTGAAATTGTTTCGGTAAAAATCTCATGTAAAAAATAGTTTTAAAAATTGAACAAATAAAATATACATTGCTTACAAACTGGCACATTAATATTGTACAAAGCACACTCACCAGTGGTTCCCAACAGATTTGAAACTTTGTAAATTATGGAATCCAGGAGGAAGAATTATTCAAGCTTTCTTTGATATTATTTGCATATGCGGCCGCTATCAGTTGCTTCACTTTACAATGAAATTCAGTAATCTTCACAAGAGTCAGCTTCAAAATTCTTGACAATCCTTTAGCATCAGGAAAAAATGATGAAGCGATTTATCATTTATTTGAATAGCGTAATAGGATAATCGTGGGAGGGCTGAAACATGAACAACAACAACAAAAAGCGACCACCAAATATAATCCTGATGCTCTAAACAAAACAGTAGCCCTTCCACCGCCGCACTGTTAGCTGTTCGAACTCGACTAAGCCGAGACTCGCTCACGCCTCTAACATCAAATTACCGTCGCTACTGCGCAAGCGTCAATGCTACGTCACTTTTGACGTCACAGAAATATGTCCTTGCCTACTTCTCAGTAGTGGCCAATGAGAGGAAATCGAAGGCGTGACTCGGAACGCGGTAACATACCAACCGAGTGCGAAATGCGTTACGAATGGCTGGTAGCATTGACATCTGCCATTGGAAGGGGCAAGTGCTCTTCTTTTTCTCCCCCCCCCCCCCATTAAAAGAGCAACTAAATAATAAAAAATAACGGAGAAGTGCAGGGATTACATTTTCGTTTTTAAGCCGCTTTCGTCAGCAATGTTGCGTAACATGGTTATTGTTGAATATTTACCGACAATAGCTTCCGAATAATGTGTCATACTTCACAGTAAACAGATGTTGTTGTCGACATATTACTACATTGTTTTGTATTCGGTTATTGACCGCTGAAGGTTCTTTTTTTTTTTAATACTTTTATAACAGACATTCAGCACAAAGTGTATTGTACTGGACACCTTCAAAACGCAAATAAAATTTTTAATGAGGTTCGTTCACGGTGAGTGTAGTGACCTTCACTTTTTTTTCTGAATTCAGGAAGTATTTCATACGAAAGGTCTAACGTATGTGGGCAGTGAAATCATCAAAATAAAAAAGATATCAGGGACAATGGCTATGTTATGAGATGCAAAAAAGTATACTAAAGAGAAACTAATATTTTATAGAGATTTCGAAATTTCTATTCTTAAGAATACCGTACAAAGCCAATTAATGGATTATTTTTTTTTAATTCACACTTATAAGTTAAGAGTTCAAGTAAAGTTGAATATGATATAACTTTTGTTATTTATTAGAATAATATTTTTGGTTTAAGGTGTGTAAAAAAGGTTTCAAAAATCACCTATGAGATAATGCAGAAGAATCATAAATTGTTTGAAGGAAAATGATAGTAAAAAATAATAAAATTAAAAAATTAGACGCAAATGTGATTCGAAGCAGAAATAATAAGGGATTTAACATTACTTAATATAAAGTGCTAATTCCTATAGCAAGAATCCTGCTAATCACTTCCTGAAATAATCGTATTACAAAACAATATCATGAGTTACTTTCAAATTAATTGACATATTAAATGTAATCATGTGTGCAAATTGTTATACTATCTTGGCTTTAAAAATTGGACTTAATTTTTAATAAACATTATATTTAACGTTTTCTTTATCTGTACATAGTATAAAATGAAGTCTCTTGAAAGCGTCTGTATGTTTAAAAAAAAACATGATAAATATTTTACGGATCTTGGAAATACTTTTACCATTTTATGGAGCATTTATTGAGGAAAGATTTAATATTATATTTTAAATAAATTTAATATTAGATTTTAATAAAGATTTTAAAGTCATATCAAAATAAAAAAAGAGAGTTTTATAATTGCGATTTTAACTTTACAATTATCTGCGCATGTGCAAACCTGAAACTACGCATGTGCAAACAACAAGAGCTATGATATTGTAATGACTTGATCCTGGTCGATCGAATAAACGGGTAGCGTTTAAACAGAAATGTTTTATTTACAGCTTTAAACAATCACAAAACAACAACTCGTCCTCATCTAGGTTAATATGCGGGGAAATATTTACATCTGGGATAACAGTTCCACGGCTAATACAAGGGAAACTGACAGGCTGTTAGCGTATCCGGCGAGTGCAATAGTAGCTCAAGAGATCTACGGTTATAACCAGTAGATCTTTAATCAAACTCGAGATCAAGTGGTATCTCTTCAGCTGTCCAGTTGCTCATCTCATCTCACTGGTCGTCTCGTCCAGTCTCTCGTCGGATCAGCTTGACTACCCTTGCTCCTTTCAAAACCTTCTATTTTAATCTCGGTCGAACTCCGCCTCTCAGGTTCACATTGGCGCGCTGGAGATACCGATCATCCAGCAATTCTTCAGAAATATTCCCAATGGTCAGCAGTTAACCTTGGTAATATTTTATACTAATCCATGCCCTTAGAAGACCCTTCACAATAGGGAAATATTCACATCTGGAGGTTTCAGTACCTTTTTCTTCAAAGAGCCGTAAAACGGATGTGTGGTTCATTATCGGAACTTACTTCAGTTCGCGTGGTTCTATAGGAGAATAGGGGTTTTTGAATCTGGGGTTTTGACATGATTCCCTTCTTCAAAGGGCAGTAAACCACATGGGTGGTTTATTATCTCGACTCCATTCAAGTCCAGAGGGTAACATCAAAGCGAGAGAAACATAATGCGCAACAAAGGAAAGAATCGTCTCACCGCTGTCCAGATGTAACAATGTTCGAACACGTGTCTCTTAGAAAAGGAAAGGAAATTTTACAACTTCTTTACAAAGTCAAACGGTGAGTGCTGACACACACACACACACACAGAGAGAGAGAGAGAGAGTTATAAATATGGATAGATTAAAGGTGGATAATCAAACAAGCATTTCAAGCTCTCGTTATTTCTTTTAAAGCAAGTATTTCTAGTGTGAATGCTTTTTAATTTGGCTTTTAAAATAATTGCAATAAAATATTTTAAAATGTAAACTTTATTTTAAAATTGGGAAGAATTTTTCATTTTATTTATAACTAGCCGTCTTTGGCGACCAGTCGGTTCACCAATATTAATGCCGACTAAAGGGTTAAATAAATTTTTATATATATATAACTTAATCTCATAATAAGTTTTTCAGCAAAATATTTTTCAGCTTCAAATTTCGATAATCATGTAATTCACTTATACTATTATGCAGGCTTTAAGCAGTCTATCTTTGAACTCCACATCACTCTCTGATTTTCTATCAATGCACGTAAAATTCAGTTTTAAATTAAAGGGGAAATGATGGAAGTGCACTTAATATAAAGAAATTTTTACTCAATTCAAGCATGCCTTTAAGTAAAACTAGGAACTGAAAGAAGAGTAGTCCGACATTGAAGTTTTATGTTCAATACAGAAATTGAAACATTATAATTTTTTTAAATAATTTATAAGATCTCAAGGAATTATTCAGCAAAAATTTCACAGGTTAATTGAAACATTCAGTTTTTAATTTTAAATTTGATGTACATAAATGATCTCAATAATAACATTTTTTTTTTTTAGGTTTATAAACATATATAAAAAATTATGGTTTAAATTCCTTTGGTCTTATAGATTCATATTTGTAAAATATTCTTAATATTTCAACTTCTAAATAAATAAATAAACTTTTCTATCTTCTTCAAATCTGGCTGATTTATTCAGTTCTGAATATTGCAAGTTTAGAACGATCATCATTTTCATAATCTAGACCAATTATTCTAGAGTAACTCTGATTGGCTTCTTTGATATCTTGATAAGGTGATCTAAGATAGTCAGTTTTTACTGAATAGTTATATTTAAATTTTCATAGATCGATCCATTTTGATGATTGATTTAGTTGATTGGAGTTCCACTTTTTTATTTAAGGACTTATTGTCTCAAGAATATTTTGTTAAATATGATTCACAGAGCATATGATGTATGTAAAAATTTAATTCATCAGCATTTTTTCCCTCAATCTACTAATTTTATATTTCCCTTAGACCATTTGTTAAGAGATTTATGTCTCTCCAAAAAAAAATTAAGAAATTAGATGTTGGGCTCCGATTACAGAAGATGCCTTGTAGATGTTAAGCCATATTTGCCTTAAATAAAACTGTTTAATTGGATTAGTAATATACGTATAGTAAAATATCATAGAAAACGTTTCCATCCATTTATTTTCCAAAAATATCATGTTTCATATTTGTTTCATTCTATACAAACACATTCCGAAAATGACATTTTTTTACGTTTAATTTGGAATGATAGTTGATTTATTTTTTTTATGTGAGAACATGATATTGTTTTGGTTAGAAAGTTTTGATGTCTCCGAAATATGCGGATAAAAATAGTTTTATATGCTTTTACAAATTTTGCATTGTTAATTATTACGTATGCTTGTTTGAAAAAAAGAAGCATTTTCAAATAGCTGACCTACTTTTACCGGTATAGCTTTAATATTACGTATGGATCGTTGAAAGCAGATGCATTTTTATTTCGTATAATTCAGTAAAATGCGGAGACAAATTACAATAACGAAGGCGAATTTTTTGATTTGCACAAAATATTTTCTTCACATAAGTAAAAATAACAATTCAAAACATGTCTTATTGTTTTAAAAATTAAAAAAAAAAGAATGCAAAAATATTTTATTACTACTGATTATCAATTGCTTTTTGTTCGTTTCTTTGAAATGACGTTATCTTCAAGTTCGTTTAAGATTTCTTGTTTTTAAATAATTAATCTCGCTCTCAGAGGATTATCGTTTGGTGCTTCCCCCCCCAAAAAAAAATCGGTTTTAACTTTCGCATTTTTGTAATATATTTTTATTTTGTATTTTTATTTATTTTAATTCTTTAATGGAATTGTTAATTTTGATATTGCAAACGATCAAGAAAAATTTTCTCTTGCATTTACGGTTTAAAAAATATCACATTTCCTATTTATTTCATTTCATATAATCACGTGATGAAAATTATATTTTTCTGTTTTATTTTTGGTAGTAATTAACTTTTTTTTTAAATCAGAACTTCTGAAAATGTGATGGTAGCATTTTATTAAAAGCTGATTTTTTTAGATCCTCGAGAAGATAAAATTTTATTTTTATTTTATGCGAAATAAAGTGTATGAAAAATATCTCAATCTTTTGAAAAAACAGCGATTACATTAAATGTTTAAAAATTCATTAAAAATACAGTTTTAATTTATATGTCAAAACATTAGTATCATTAAAAAGTTAATTTTTTTTAGCTTTAACTTGATGCAAAATCCAATTTTGTGCTGTAATATTTTCGCAAGTTATTGCGAAAAAACGTCAAATTTTGGCTTATTTTTTAATTAATTAAAATTTTAATTAAAAATTCAAAAAAGGGCTCCGAGGTGCACATTTCCTGCACCCAAGGTATACATATACCAAATTTGGTAGCTGTAGTTCGAACGGTCTGGCCTGCACATCGCCAACACACACACACACACACACACACACACACACACACACACACACACACACACACACACACACACACACACACACACACACACCG
>JAOUZG010004491.1:4043600-4060197 GCA_026289955.1 Argiope argentata | reverse complement strand
CACACACACACACACACACACACACACACACACACACACACACACATTGTGCTTTATTATAAGTAAAGATAAAGATTAAAAATTTTATGCTATAGATTAAATACTGTCACTATTTTATGAACTGCATTATTTATAATTTGTTAAATAATTTGCTGTGATCAGTTGTAGTATTGATGATAATGTATTACGATGTTATGGGGACAGTATTCAAAATGCATACCTATGATAATACAACATATTTTTTGCATTTTGATTCTTTCCCTGCACCTGATTAAAAAAGGAATTGAAAACAATCTGATTTGAGATATTTTTCATACTACATTTTATCACATCGAAGACAATTATTATTATTATTATTCTGAAATGGAATAAAAGGTATCATTGACTACTATCAACAAACCACCATTCTAATCAAAATTATGAATTAGATGTTAATTTAAAAATAAATTTTTATAACGACGTAACCAAAAGAATATAGTTATTAATTGTCTGCATAATGTTCCACTAACAGCGTCATAAATAATGTCATCTCAAGAACATAAATTTAAAAATGACACATCTGCTTTTAAATATCAAAATCATTATCGGGTTTTAAATCAAATATTATACATATTCCATAGAATTAATTTAAAATTAAAAAACAGGAAGCAGAGTAATTGTTAGAATATACTGATAGTCCTACATTTTTTAAAGATAAAGTACGTTTTTTCCCTGTATAACTTTGTTGTTATTACGGTAGCGTATGTTTTGTTGTGATTCCAATTGTTGGGACATTTCGCAAAAAATAATTTTATTTACATTTTAGCTAAAGAAATTAAACTTTTGAATTTTAATACGAGTTTCACAGGGACATGTACGCGAGAGAGTTCCGAAGGTAAGGAGAGAATAGCTTTTTCAGAAACTTTGCTTGTCATACTCGAATAATGAGCGCCGCAGCAATTATGTCAGACACAGCCTCGACGGAGCCTGTAGTTTACAGATATTTGATATAATTTATGACTGATATATATGATTTATTATAGGTATATACGATTTATTATAATCATTCACAACAACTTAATTATGGCACTAGCTAGTTTTTTTTTTGCAGTCATTTAAATTTATAATAATCACGAAATACAAGCCTACACATACCGGGAAGAAATTTAATATTAATTTCTCATCTATTATTACATTTTTAATTCGTTAGCGAAAACATAGGTACACCTTTATAGGCCACAATTCTGACTACTGCAATTTTGCTCATGAGGGAAAAAAATTTAAAAAATGAAATTTTAGGATGGATAGCAACAGTGAAAAAATTAGACTAGATTTAACCGGGTTTTCCCCCAAATCGATTATGATTAAATTTTATGCTATTAGCAATTTACATAATTATTGCCTTTCCATGCTCTTTACTCAGTGATTCAGTGAGCTTTAATTGGCCCTTCTTCATTTTCGTTCTCTCCATTGCTTTTCACTCATGAAGCTACTCCATAGAGCTGATATATAAATAGAGGGTTCCAGTCGTATGTTTCTTATCAGAACAAGTGCACTCAACATGAGCCACGTGACTTGGGAAAAATCTGAGATTAAGAATACCTTTTTTAGGGGGGGAGACATATCGCAAATCTTGGCAGAAAAAAAAAATCTGTATTGCAATCGTTTGCTTCCCAACATTCGGTACAATCGACTTTCATTTTCTGAAATTTTATTTATTTATTTGTTTTTTTATTGCTTTGAAATTATTCTACTAAGCCAAAACAAACATACTGGTTTCGAAAATAATTTTTCGTTTTCAAAACATCAATAGATAAATTTGTTGACTTAAATCAAGGTTTTGTTTTGCATTAATTAAAAGTAATTATTTTTCTTCTTTAAGTAAACATTCTATTTCTTTTATTTACATGAAAATATCTTTAATTTTACTTTGCATACTCAAATATTACCATCATTATTTCAAACAGATGAAAAAAAAACTTTTATAAAAACTGATAACGTAAAAGTGATGTTGGTCTCTTTTTTTTTTCCTTCTGAATTTTTTAAAAAAGACATTCGTATTTATAATAATTTTTTTTTTCTAAAAATTAATTTTCAATCCAAGAATTAGGAAAATAAATATTTATTTTAGCATAAAAAATAAAAAAAGTCATTAATTAAAACTGTTCAATTATTTTGAAATAATTTAGAGAAAAAAAACATTTGCCTAAAAATATCTTTAATTTTACACTACATGTTAAAATATTTCTATCATTAAATGAAAAAGATAAAAAAAAACTTATAAAAACGGATAATGCAAAAGTGACCTAAATCTTCCTTTTTTCCTTAAAAGAAAAAGTCATTAATTTAAAATGTTAAATTATTTCGAAATAATATAGAACCCCCCTCCCCCCCCAAAAAATCTGATCTAATCACTATATTAGTCCAGCACTCACTCATGAGAATACATTATAAATAAATAAGCTTTATTGAAATTTTCAAGGTTGGTTAAGGCATCTTTATATTTTTATGAATATTCTAAATATATACTACCGTTATGCAAAATCCCTTCAAATTGTGTGCTTCCCCTCAATGGTTTATAATATTTCACTTCTGGTTCATAATTTTGCATTTAACTTTGCTTCTAATTGTCACCGAAAACAAAGTAAATCAATTTTTGGAACCTTAAATGCATTGACTTTAATACATAATAATAAAGAAACTCGAAATATTTACGGAAACTGTGATTTAAGGGTAAGTATATACCGCAAGAGATTAATAAAGGTTGGCATTCAGATAAAAGTTTTATCAGAAAAGATAGCGTTTTTTTTTTCTATGATAATTCTTATCTTTAGAATATCGGCTAGTTTCTTTCTAGATATTAATTAAAATTTATAAAAACATGTATTTATTACTACCATGTTTGTGAAATTTGAAATAAGAAAATAAAACATACGTTTTAGTTCATTTCATTCACAAGATTTAATATAGCTCACGGTAAAATACCATTCGAATATTAATGGTAAAAAAGAAATAACATATTATTAATAATAAGGAAATTTATTTGCATTAAAATAAATACATAATTATTAATAAGTTAATGATATTGATTTATGCTTTTGAATTGTCGAGAAAAAAATGACGCCAAGCTTGCAGCCAAGCGCGTGCAATACACTCGAGAATAAAATAAAGCGATTAGCAAATTATAATACATATATATACGTTTAAATGAAGCATAATAACGTTAACTAAATTAAATACAATAATTATACTAAACTATAAAGTATTATTCAGTTATAACATCAAAATCACTGCGAGATCCAAATTACGAAATTTTAAACTGACTTAAAATGGATATAAATAGAATATGCTTATTGTACATACCTGTGAAATGATACAGAACTATCCTTAGAGGACATTTCTTTGCATCCAGTTGCCCAGCAAGAGTTAATCTTGGTGTAAATAAGTTTTAAAATCTAACAATTAAAAGCGAGAAATATCTGCCTTTGAAATATAATGGGGAAAGGAAAATGCAGTTACAGTGGATACAAATTCTAACCCCAAGACACATGATTTTATCTTGTCCTCACCAAAATAGGGTTGCACTCCCTCTATTATTATTTTAACTCTATGAGTTACTCACTTTAAAAAAATGAGTTACTTCCGATTTAATTTTGGTCTTTCTTGCTATTTTTCATAACATAAAAAAAAAATTGTTGAAACTGGCTTATTCGCCCTATTACTTTTAAATATAGCTCGATAAAATGACAGATTGCTATTATACAGAATGAAATAAACATAGTTTTTACATGAAACCAAACAGGTTATTCGCTCTATCTATGGTTAACAGGTTATGCTTCATTTCTGAAAGGCACTCCTCGAATTCGCTGTTAATGCAATAATTAGTGCAATAAAAAATAAGCCAAAAGATTTTGGCCTATACATGTCTTAAAATAGTAACAAAACAATGATTTCGTGAGCCATATTTGCTGATTAAATAAAAAAATATGTTTACTAAACTTCCGAGCAACAAAAGATCATGATTAATACGATTGTGGAAATGGATGCTATGACATTCATTTTCATTGTAATACAAAGGCCATAAATGCTACAATATATATGTAATCTACATTATCATGCATTTATTTTATAATGTCTCAATTTTTTGAAATTATTATGCACTTAAAAAAGGCAGTTCTAGCATTTTCATTTAAGTTTTTGGTCTTTAACTGTTCGTGAAGGTACTTAAAGAATATAAAAAAGATAAATACACAAAAAATCAATAACATGACAAATATTCATTAGATCTTGCATATCTCTAATTTCTTATTTGCAGTCATTCTACACAATTGTAGAAAAGGACTATTCTTTTCCAAAATTTTAGTCAATTAATTAATTAATCAAGTTTTTAAGTTTTAAATGCAGGAATAAGATTAAAGTTTGGAAATTGTCTGGAAAACAAAGAAGTTGTTTGAACTTAATGCAAAATTTCTAACTAATTTTTTTCAATGATTGCTACAAATTTTCTTAAAATGCAAGGAAATATTGCCCTAATTGAATTTATTATCAGAAAAATTCGATAGTTTGGATTCTTGCTGAAACTGTTTTCATACAATAACCTAATTAGAAATACTGTCATAAACTTTTTTGATAGAAAAAAATACTTGCGTGCACATCTATACTTATATAATTCTTAGAAAAAAAAATTTCACAAATTTTTTGTTTGCCATTTTTTAAAAATAACATACGGAAATATTACATTTATTTTTATAGTCAAAAAGACAACGGATTCTTCAAGGATAGATACAAGAAAATTTATTATGCTTAAATATATCAAAATGTATTTACTATTTAGTAGAATTTTGTTTCTTTATAAAAAAAAATCAAATTTCCATTCGACTGAATAAATTCATAGAAACTTCTCGAAGAAATTATTGAAATGCAATACAGAAAATTACGTTACTTTTTGGCACAAATTATAACACTTTCTTTCTTTTTCTTTTCTTTTTTTTTGTTACATAGAAAGTTAATGAATATTTTCTTTGAACGAAGGCATATACAAATTTCAATAGTAGATTCTATTAATATGAACGAAAAATTACTCGCCTTGCTCCTGAGGAAATCCACCATTAATAGACGTGTTTTCCGCTTGAAATTCTCCATTTGAAGGTAAATTTTCCCCTGTAAATGATGGAACTGAAGATATATTTTCTGCGTTTGATGGAAACACACCGTAGCTCTCTGTATTTTCTAGAAACACTTCTAGAAATGTGTCTTCCATCCTATCTACCTTCCTTCTCATACATATCTGTCCCTAAAGGTATCATACTATTCTAAAAAGTGACGTCATTTTTCTGTCCACTAATAGGGTACCTACTTTTTTCCTGAATGGTTAGAAAATTTCTATAGTAATATCCAGAAAGGGTTAAGTCCCCCTCTCATTTCCGAATTCCTTCCCCTCCCCCGCGGCTTTTCCCACGCGGGGGAACTCTTCTTTCAGTTGAGACAGTTTGGGGCCTATTCATACTTCCCCCTTTTACAAGATAGATCGCTGTAATAACTTTGATTGAGTGGCCGATGGGCAAGGAAGACGAGTCCATTATCAATACGTATAGAAAACTGATATTTTGGAATTTCATTTCACTATAATTCCAATACGCTATCTATCTTCAGGTGAACGTGAGAACTGTAGTTGGTATAAAGTATTTCTCACGTCTGCTATACAGCAGTTCACGCAGCAACATTTGTACATAAAATGAAGAAGACCGATTCTTTTACTTTCTTAGGAATAGATAAAAAAAGATGCGCAAATCTAAAAATGCTGTGCTTCTATAAACCAGTCGGTAATTAGTAAATTATTTTGCGTACTACAATTTTTTAAGGGAAAAAAGTATGAGGTCTTAATTTCAAAAAAGAGAGCAATTAAAATTTTGAATTAATAAAAAGAAAAATGATCGCTCAAATTGTTTATCACTGGTTGGCAATTTTTTTATTGAGTTAAAATCAGAAATAAAAAAAAAGTTTATTAAGAATAATTTTTTTTCATTTTTAAATTCTTTTAAAGAATGAGGAATTCCAATACCAATTCACAATTTTTTGAACAAAACAATTAAATATTAATCTAATTCATCCAAACAAAACCCAGGTTTTTATGTCTCTCTGTTATCACAAAAAAATTAGTGTTATTTTAATATTCAAATTATAAAGCGATTATATGAAGAGAGTTATGTTTTATTAAACTCGGTGTATATAAATCTATAGTTTTCAAACTTTTAATTTTAATTAATAATACTTCATAGTTAATAATAAATACATTATATTTATTATTAATTATATTTTTTTGTCTCAAATAACATGAAGGGTGATAACGTTATATCATCGTCCCGTTTTTTTTCGGATTCTAAGTTACAAATCAAGCTACGCTAAAATACGGGATCTGCTTCAGTAGCAGTAAAAAAATCTTCTTCTAAACTGATAGCAATATTTGATACATTATACCTAATTTTTAAACCTGAAACGAGGAATCTGCTTCAGTAATAGTCAAAACATTTCTTGAAACTAATAGCAATATTTGGTATATTAAACCTAATTTTGAAACTAAACCACGGGATCTGTTTCAGCAGATCCCGTGAAAATTACTTGAAACTAATAGCAATACTTTATATATTAAACCTAATTTTTAACTCTTGATATACTAAACCAATAGTGGTGTGGTTTTCTAAGGAGCTGCACAGTTTTAATTACATTATTTTTAATCTCCACAAACAGAGATATAGACAAAATTCGAAAACGCTTATTACTACTGACACACATAGAAAGTTAGGTTAAAGAACAGTATGGTGGAGAGTTTCCACGGTTTCCAGCCGAAAACAGCCAGCGTCAGCGCAAGGGTTGCACATGGGAAAAGATCGCACTTAGGGTGCAGGCCTAGCGTTCAACTGATGGTTTTCTGCAAAACACCATAAGCGTTCTCCGCTCAAGGGAGAAAAAAAAAAAAAGTACCACAAGCCTTATATTTTCAGACCAGCTTCAGATAATAAAAAAACCCGCCCGTTATAAAAAAGAAATTGTTTTGTTCATTTGATAACAAATTAATTTTTTGTGCTCTAAACATATCTTTTCTAAATCAAAATAAAACTGAAAATTAATTTTGTCATGTATTTGATTTTTCGCAGAAATTGTAAATTTAACCTTCATAAAATTTATACTGTATCAAAGTTGCAACACTTTACATCGGTTCAAAAAATTTAATCAAGTTTATTAGAAAGTTGTATAAAAATTCTACATTTGTACACAATTTTATTGATCAATGATTGCTTTTCAAATTTCAGGGAGTACTTAATATTGCTATCAGTTAAAATTGATAAATTTTAAAAATAATGGGATGTTTTTATATAGAAAGCCTATTCTTCGAATTTCATATCTCTTTTTTAAGGCATTTCAATGGTACTAGGGGAATAAAATAATTTGTTATAAATACAAAACTTATATATAGCTCTATTATTTAGTTTCCTAAAAGTGGAAATTTAGAGAAATAAATATTGTTACCATAAAAAAGATTTTAAATTGGAAAAATTAAATGTCAGAAATTTGCAAGAAGGTGCTTTTCAGAAAAAATGTAGATGGATGTTTTGACATCAGGCAAATCTTCAATATAATTTATTTACGCTCATGAATGCTTTTATTGTGAATAGTTAAGGATCACTTATGTATAGAGCCTTCAATTATTTTTCTATAAAAAGTTATGTAAGCTTATTATGAACGAAATTTAATCCTATTGCGACAGCAAGAGATTTCTATCTGAGTGTAACTGTACGGCGAAAGACTGAGACGGCTTTGTAATTAATCAATATCTGAATAGATTCAATATTTTAATTAAACTTTTTCAAATCAAAAATATTTTCCAAATATCTACATACTTATAAACATACATTTTTAAAAATGACATTAATTCTGTTTTAATAATGGAATTGAAGTCGGTAGATTAAAACTGCATATATGTAAATAAATGTATATTATCAACAGCATAATTACACAGACAGCAGCTTAAACTTCACTATTAATTACGCAGTAGTGACTAGCTTGTTGTTATATTGGCTGTGTTTGATTTCAATTAATTTGCAAAAAATTTCTTAACAGTTATGATTTTCCCGAAAGATTATTTTTATTATGATGAACATTAAAGCTGTAATATCTCGATAGTCTTATTCTTACTCCATCCGTTATGTGTATAAATATTCCACATGGAATCAGGATTCATTGAATCATAGAACATTTGGAAACGTAATTTTTCAAGTAATCTAAAACAAAGTTACATTTTGTCTGTCATATCACTGGAACTTCACTTTCTTATTTCGCAAGAACGCAGCATAGATAATAAACGATTCCCTTTTTTTTTCACTAATGACAGGAAATTACATCATTAAATACTTTATAAAAAATGATAAGGGCCCTAGTTTAGTGGAAACTATGAAATGCATCTTTGAATTCCATGCAAAGAATGCTAGGAAAAAACTGTCCAATTAATAAAAAATTCCTAAGTCAGTTTGCATTTTGAAAAGCAATTTTTTGAATTTCAAAATGGCGTAGAAATTAATTTTGTACATTAAAATGTTCGGAAGTTGTAATGCGAAAAAATAAAAGGTTCATTAATTTTTAGTTGATTAAAATAGCTCCGAGTTAAAAAGATTGCTCCAAGATTCCCCTAAAGTTTATTTATTTTAAATTTTCGTTAAATGGTTTGACTTTCTGACCATCAATACGTGTACAAACATAGATAAAGACAGAAAGACTGACAGAGATTACCCATCACTTTTTAATTAAGATGTTCTGAAATATTTTAAAAGTTCTATACAGTATTTACTTCAGAATTGTTGAGCTGGTTTTTAAATCTTTTTTTTTTTAGTTCTAAATCAAATTTTTACTTACAAATCGTGGATCTTTTCAAAATGAATAAATAATAGAAAAATTACGAAAACGGAATACTCCAAAAATACTTTACGTAATAGGAGATTTCGCATATTACATCTATATTAATTGATATTTTTTGCCAAATACTTTCAGGTAAAAAATAAAGATTTATAATTTCGGTTCTGATAGCAAAGAAATTTATCGTTCAATATTTTCTTGCCGACATTCGTCGAGAAATGACAATATAATCTTGAAAAACGATTTCAGAAACATTTCATTGGTGTTGCCATTCACAGGAGAGAAATCAGAGATACGACCTTCGTCTGCTGTCGAATGGATCAAAGGTTTCTGCGAATCAACGAATGACACCGCATACGTAAGAACCGATAAAGATCAGCTTCAGTGGACAAGTTGAAGAAAAATTAAATGTTGTTTATGTAGGCTTCGTCCTGATTTTCTGATGGAGACGCAGTGGCGGTCAAGAGATGGATGGCCGAATCATTAATCTGTCCATCGGCAAGAGCTTTGATGGGATTTCTCATTGATTTACTTACTTTCATTCTGCATCTGATTTTTTTTCTCCATTTACCTTATGTAATAACAAAAAGGTTGCTGAAACTCTTTACCACAGTTTTCTAGAGGTTATTTGTTCCGAAAGTTCTTCGAAAAAGTGGAGTTAATAAGTCACTTCGAATGACAGAGTGGGCGAGGCAGCAAGGTAGTGGAGGAGAAACGTTTATCTTCTTAATTGCGAAATAAAGTACCAAGAACCCGATGAACTTCCTTTTGAAAAACGAACGCGAGATTTCTTGATATTTTTTAGTTATGAAAAGAATTTTTTTTACAAGAATTGATTGTTAATTTATCTAGATAATTTTAAATAATTTATTAATAATTCAGTTCGTTGATTCGTTTTTCGTAACAACGTTTGATGCAAAGAAAAAACAACTCTTAAATGGTATTATGCCTGTATAATGTTAAGTAAGTTACATTATTTCTAATATAGTTAGAATAAACGGGACAGTAAAAAAATAGCTCTAATATAAATTAACAAGTCCCAAAATCAGTGTTAAAAAACTCATCAGATTTATCTAATTTTTAAAAATCTTGAAATTGAACATTTCTAAAGTTGAAGGCCTTTATGAGGCTCCAATTCGGGCCTTGATAAGAACCTGAGAGGAACCATTTCTGATATTTTTCTTTTATGAAACAGGAATCCAACTTAAAGAGTATCAAATAAGTATTTTATTGTACTGAATTGCAATAATTATCTTTTGTAAAATGTCACACAAGTAATTCATTAAAAATATTTTTTTCAGGTATTTTTCTATCGTGTCAAATAAAAATCTGAAATTATACTTAAAAAAACTAACAAAAAAGATAGATTTTACTTAATCCATAAATTTAATTTTAAAAATAAAAAAAACGAAAAAATCCGAGAAAAGGAAATTTGTCTTTAAGTATTAAGTTTAAATTACAGACATTTTCAAAACACTTCGTTATTTCTTTTTATTTCATAACAATGGTATTATCTTCATTTTTTAAGTTAGGAATATGATGATCGAATTTCTTTCTACAGCTAATTAAAAGCCATTAGAAAATGGCGTATTCAAGTATTGATACCACTGACTCTTTATATAATAATTTAAACTACCAGGGATTTATGTCGAGAAACCAATGCTATAACTTTATTAAGCGATCTGAAAACCAAATTGTCAGATGTCCCCATTTAAGCTTATTTTCAGTCCTTAAAAAATAGTGATAATTTCGTACTATCTGAAGTATTTTCGCTTTACGGAAACCAACAGCCAATCGACAATCGTGGCCTAGATGGAATTCCGTTTTGTCAGTGAAATCAAGCCTCCGAAGCAAGAGGAGGTAATAATTAATTGCTTCCAATCGATCGTCCTCTCCTCGTTACGGAAGCCTTATTAGAGAGTGAGCTGGAAAACAGAACGAAAAAAGACATCACTTTTCGTTAATTTATTTCCGAGATCGTTAAAGTGTTTTACGAGGTCGTCCTGCGAGTTAATCCAATATCTGTCCCCGTGGAGAAATCTGCCGCGACAATCTCTCCACTACATCGCTAAATCGCGATATGGACACATTCAGAGATTGCATTTATCGAGGTTAAGCGGTAATTGACTCGTTTCGGGGTTTTTTTCTTAGCTCATGTAAAAGAATTTTAAAATTAGTGCATCCTTTAATTTTACTAAGGGATTCTTAATGAATGTTTTAAAAAATTATATAATTTATTTTGAAAAAAAAATATTACATGGACTAATTTTTATGGGAATTATTTGGTGAAATGATCGATTAATTCGTATGTTTTTAGTTTAAAATAGTTGCAAGAGACTCAAGTTGGAAAGGAATGTGTTTCATCCAAAACTCAATACAATCAATCGATGAAAAGATTATATAATGGACGAATAATTATTCCTTTTTTTGTATTTAATTTCTTGAAAAGAAACTCTCTACCTAGCACTTTGGCTTATTAGCAGAGTATGCAAACAAATCATCAAAATGTCTTAATTTATTAAAATATTTTTTTAATCTCGTTAAAATGAAGTAAAATATTCTTGAGGTATCTTTAATGAAATTTCCTAATTTATGAACAGCGAATGTTAAAATAAACTTATTTCTAAAAACAGAATAATTATTTAATATAAATGTACATTTCAATTCAGTTTAGTTGAATATGACTTGATTGCACACCTCACAATATCTTATTCAGAAATTTGTTGTATTTGGCAAAGACCTGGGTTCGGAGGTTGAATATTGGATATATTTAATAATATTTAAACCAAATAGATATAATCTTATGTCCACGATTCAGCAAACTGTTTGATATTAAAACCTTCTTATCTTAATTGCCTTATTTGAATTTTGTTTATTGGGAATATCAGTCTTTCTAATGTAGACTAGTCCCATGATATCATAGTGCTATCATCAGAATTTCAAGATATAAATTTCCTCATTCATCTTGTAAATTACATAAGAAACAAAAACCTTAGTTTTTAACTTTTAACAATGGAAGAAAATTATGCCATTAAATAATAAGGCGAAACAATTAAAAATGTTTGCATTTCAGGGTTACAATGTGATCTGATAAAGGAAATAAGAAAAAAAAAATACTTCAAAAAAATTGTCGAAATTTCTGAAAATTTTATTTCAAAATTAAATTTGTTTCGTTAAAAACATTTTTTTAAAAAAATTTACAATGGTGTGAAATTTATTTTTATGCAACAATATTTTTTGAAGTTATAGTGGAAAAAGACAAAATCCAGCTTAATTTTTAATTAGTTGCTCCGAGATGATACTTCCATCCTCCAAAGTAAAAATTTGACACCTTTATTTGTTTCTGATATTTAGCTATTACTGTAGAGGGTCAATACACATACGTTCACCTTTACTATTAATAGAGATAGACATATCTCAACATTTTTCACCACATCGATTCATTGCTTTTCTTGGAGCATTTAAATTTCATATCACTATAAATACATCATTTAAAAAAATTTCAAACTTTTTTTTGAATTAAAATATTTGATGGAATTTCTTACTTTAAAAATGAATTTGTAGTGGCTGAAGTAATGTTGAAACGATAAAAACCACATGATTATTTCTCTTCTTTAAATTTTTAAAAGGATATATTTTCTTTCTTCTCACTTTTAAATTTAACATTTTTCAGAACATCGAATCAAATTTTTATATCCAGTTTCCACTTTTCTATAATTTCTTTTTATGCTAAGTTGTACATCAAATAAGCAAAAAAGCAATGGAAAATAAAAGAGAAATTTATTACTTCAATAAAAAGAAATTATTATTTCAAAAAAGCAATTAAAAATTACTTAAAAAGACGACATTTAAAAAAAATATTTTTACTGATTTAAACACTCAGGAAAACTGAAACTATCACCCAAAACTACAATGACATAAGAGGAAAAGTTATTTAATCGAAAAAGATGAATTTTTTTAGGAAAGGGGGAGGCGACAAGCAAGTATTATACTTCTTGGTGCTATTCCCCCCCTATAGTTAAATTTATGATCAATGCTTTAAAATATCTCTCATATTTATGGAGAGCTTACAATTCGATATTAACAGGAAAAAAAGAGTGGGAGGGAATAAAAATTAGTACCACAGCTGTTGTAGGCAAGCAAATATTGATTTTTTTAATAATCTGTAAGAAAGGTTATTGTTCTAATTCAATTCAATAAATTACTGTCGAAATCTTCCTAACTTTCATTTAGTAATAATATAGTCATTTTTATGGAGGTTTGAGGGTGGGGAGTTTAAACTAACACTGAAACTGCCAAGGGGCATTCTTAGCTACAATAGCTCTATTATAGAAATTTATAAATGTATTTATATACCCTAATTTTAAAATAATTCCTGTTAGACTCCCTTTCTAATGAATTTTAAAGCAAAATCCATGCCTTCACCCTATCTCTCTCTGTTTGTATTTTTAGAAGATAATAAATGGATTTAGAAGTTTTAGCAATAAAATCAAAGAGAACTTACATGAAACGGGAAAAATACATACTTAAATGAAATAAGACAGCAAACTGTTCCATCCGCTGCAAGTTATCAAGTTAGAAGCCTCATTGTATTCTTAGATGGTTCTCCATCTGGTTCGATGTTCTAGAGATAGGATAATGAGAGGTTTTTTGCAGATCGTGCCGTGGTACGATTCTCCAGCTGATAGCATCGGGAGACAAAGTGCGCGCCCGATGATGGTGATTGGAGGTGTCGTTAAATCAATGTTGATATTAGCACACATTGTTTGAAGTGCAGAATCCCCCTCCCGCTCAGCTAAAAGTCGTCATTAGAAGACATTACGGACGACTCTCTCAATGCTGAAGCTTGAGAAACGTGACTGGACTTGAATGAAGCAGAGACGCTATAAGTTCGTTGAAAGAGCTTTCCCTAATTGTTCATAGAAATAATTTCCTTTAATTAAAGTAAATGAAAGGAAAATACATCCTATTTGAATAAATAATAGTTTCTGTCTTTGAGATATCACTTTTAGATGTCGGAAATTTTATTTGCTACACATCTTGCCGTAAATATAAAATTTATAATCTAACCTTGATGTTCTTCCATCTTCTGGTATCGGAACAGCATAATGTTAAAGGATATTTATAATCCACAGTTTATCGACAATTAATTGCTATTTCTGTTTTCTAGAAGTACATATTCAGTAATTTTTTGCAGGTAATTTCATAAGCAGCCAAGATTATTTTTTTTAAATATTAAAATTAAATCGATTAAAAATTACCAAATAGTGAGCATATAAAGCTTAATAAATATTATAATGTTCAGTAATTCCGTTTCTGAGCTGGAAAATTTTTAACTAAACGTAGTTAAAAATTGATCGCTATATAAGTCTTGATAAATCTGAATCATTGCATTAAAAATTAATTTTTAAATCGTATTAAAATGAAATTGTTAGGTAATCAACACAAAAATTATATGAAAGCGATTAATATTTTAAATAATCTCTTGAACAAACTAAATCTACTAAAACAGAATGTTCCATTCGAGAAACTGATTACTATCCTGATATCGGAAATAAAGCTACAAAGGTTTATTTTTTACATAATAAAAACTTATTTGGAAACTTAGATGTCTCTATACAGCTGCTATCCGATATTCAAAGAATAATCATGAAATTCTGCAAGAGAAAAGGAGAAAATACACAGTACTCGTATTTACTAACAAAGCTATTTCAGCGTCAATTTTAAATAGAAATATATAAAACAAATATATAATTCGATTTCTTAGAAACAAAGATTTGTAGGTTTAAAATTAGAATATAATATTAGAATATAATTTTAGGATATATAAAAAATAAAATTAGAATATAATTTTTACAGTTGTATGGCTTCAATATTTTGCATGGGAAACCAAATTTTAAACAAATTTCAAATTTTTCCAATTCATATAAAAACTATTCCATTTTCTAAAGGAACTTTTCTTTAATAATGATTTCTCTTGAATAAAGTTTTACAATAATGATACTACTTTTATGCACAGTGAAACATTTTTCAGTAGTGTTTAAAATTTGGAAAAAAAAGCGCTTAGTTTCATCCCTATTACTATAAACTTATTCTTTCCTAGAGATATTTAGAAGAAATTCCAAACGATTTTTGATCCATACAAAGAAATTCAGAAAAATAATTTAAATTCCAAATTTTTACAATTAGTTAAACCTGTTAAAAATTATCTTTTTTCAAATAATCTGTATGATTTATTAATGAATGTGTATCACAAGACATAACATTTGTTTTCAACACATGCTAACAAAAAATTCATTTACCGCGAACATGTTTTTTTTACAAATATTTATTCCATGGAATTCTAATTCAGGAATATAATTTTTAAAAAAAATTAGCTACTTTTCAAGATTTAAATCGGAATTTTTTTTGATTATATATGATTAGAATAGGAGAAAATCGCTTTATATTTTAAAAGAAAGCATAATTTGCAAATCAAATATGTTTGCACAATTAAGAATTTTGGGGCTGTCGGTGATTCTACTGATAAAATTGTACTTAAAAATATGACTTGGTATAAAAAAGAGATCAATTTCAATTTACAGTATTGCAGATTATTTAAGTAAAGAATTTATTATATTTAAAATGCATCATTAGGATTTTTTTAAATTTAATGTCGTGCGAAAACAGCTTGACCTCCAAAGGTACATTCTATAATTGGTTTTATTCAGTATAACTTTGTCCAATCATCATAAAAGTTCAACACTGACAAAACGATTGTTGTAATATATTATTTTAAAATAAATTTCTATAAAAGGGAAATGTGATTATGTAATTATTAAAAGAGAAAGAAATACAAATTGAATTTGAATCTATAATTATATAAGACGCGTGTATTTGGGGTCCCCTTTTCTAATACTTAAATCTGCTTTTATTTTTATTTGAAATCTCTTCCTGCATATCATCCGGTTGGATGTTGAAAAAACCTTCATTTAGAATTGAAATCTTAAAGGGAGGACAAATCAATATAACATAAAAATATGGATTTCAAATTTAAGAAATGTAGTTCAGCATTTATACTCTATTACAAATAATTAAGTTAAAAAAATATGTTTTAAATGCACTACTGTTTTAGGTTACTTTGTTGATATGGAGAGAAAATTTGGTTTGCTTGGACTCTGTCAACTTAAACAAGGAAAAATGTACAACCGAAATAAAGAATTATTAATCAGGTACGCTTCAATGAAACGATGTTGCAAAGCAACAATACTTCATTTTTTTAGAAAAACATTACCAATTTTCTAGGTACACATAACATCTGTTTTGCAAAATAAATAAATAAATAAATAAATAAAAAATCCGGATTTACTGATTAAATGTACAAGTAAAAACAATAATAGCATACTATAATTTCTAATTAATCTACTTTCTAAAAATAATTTCCTATTCTCTCGAACTCCAACTAACTTTTCCAAATAACCATATGCATTGCCGGCAATTTTCTTTCTGAAATCATATAAATCTAAATTATTTTCTTCTCTTTTTTTTTCTTACATTCTGTCTTTTTTGTCGGTACGCCGAAGTGAACTTTTGCTGACTTTTAAGCACAGCTTCGGCAAATTCTTAGAATTATGAAGAGTTAAAATCGTTAAAGAACTCCATGTCTGCTTCTTCAAAGAATGTTTTTCACACACACACACACACACACACACACACACACACACACACACAC
>JAOUZG010004491.1:4027321-4043500 GCA_026289955.1 Argiope argentata | reverse complement strand
AGAGAGAGAGAGAGAGAGAGAGAGAGAGAGAGAGAGAGAGAGAGAGAGAGAGAGGCTGTTACCGAACATTTATTTAAAACGAAACCAATGATGTTCTAGAAAACGACTTTAGATGATAGTTCGATTAGTCGAAGAAATATCTGATAAACATCATCGCAAACAAAATGTCATATAGTTTCAAACCATCTATTTTGAAAAATCCTTAGAGACACCATGAGACATTAGCCTGAAAATTTCAGAACTTTATTTTCAGTGCATAAGAAATAGTTCTTATTTTTCATCTAATTCGATCGATTTTTTTAAAAAAATGTAACGAAATTCTTTAGTAAAAATTAAATGAATATTTAAGTGAACATTCAGTACATTCCCATAAAAAATCAATAAAGTTGCATAGATTTGTTTCTTTTTTTTCTCGATGCAGCAGAAAAGAAAAGGTTTAAAAAAAGAAAATAATGAAATTGTTTTTAGAATTATAATTTATTAATATTAATATTAATGTGTATGAAACGTGTGAAACCTGAAATGAAATTTTTCACTTAAAAAAAACTTAGAAAATATGTTTTAAACAAATTACCAATACTAAACGTATATTTCCCCCTAAAGCAGAATAATTAAATTAAATTTTTATTTATTTCATTTGTTTCTTTGTCAGATTTAAAAAAAAAACACAATTTAAGCAGTTAATGGTAAACTTACATTAAATGCGAATTTAATTAATTATTATTAAGAGGGGAAAGAACTTGAAATATCAAAACTTGAAAGGGATGAACATTACGACTAAAAAATAATTTTAAAAAATTGAAATTAAAATACAAAAAATGTGCATATATTTTCCAGATGAATAGTCATATTCTGGCCTTGCATATCTTGTTCATTTTCAAAAATTTCGAAATCTGCTGCATTACTTTGAAAGTGACAAATTCTCATGGAAAATTTCAAACTTATCTGGCATGTACGTGAAGATGATTTTTCTATATTTTTCGGAAGTTCAACACTTTTGATGAGCATCGAAATTCAAATGAATGTAGAAATAAATATTAATCTGACGATAACCTTTAAAAATTTTGCTAGAAACTTACTGAGAAATAAGTGTTTCATCTGTACGTCAAATAAAGATAATAATAATAACTACTGAGTTCTCAAATGAAAAAAAAAAGTTGTAATGGGCAAAGAAATATAATTCTTCGGCTACCAGTGATTGGGCAGTGATTTTTAGGGACGAGTATGTGAAACACGTTTTGTCCGAGGAAGCTATTTTGAAATATTTACAGAAACATATACGAAAAAGAAATTACTGTACACTGGTTTGAATTTGGAATTGTAATTTTTCTTCAGATTAAATGAATGATGAACTTAGTAAAATAACGCAGATATCTCAAGGGACATTATTACAACACATCAAGGGAATATTAAGACATATCATATCGTATACTATGTCTTCGTGTTAACATTCGAACCATCTAGAAAATATATTGAAAATAAAACACGTGTACCGAATTAGCTTTAAATTTTCCAGATTTAAGTCTTTTTATAGATTTATAGAGTAACTTGGAAGGACTGTTCAAAATAACAAAGAAAAATTCAAAAGTAGGAAGAATGATATAAAATATGCTATCTTGATACTAAAAGAACACTTAACTCTAATTAGTTTTAAACTACGATCAGAAATTTCCAAATCCATTTCTTATTAATAAACTTTACATGTATAAAAAATCAAAATTTTTAGAAGTAATTTTAATTGCTTTGTTCTGATTAATTTGTTAAATAATGTTAAAGCATCTCCTATACACTGCGAAACTGGCAAGAAACCTTAAGCCTACTTTCTTCTTATTATTTATAAAAACTTCATCGGTCTGCTCTTAGAAGTAATTTATATGTGCAAATATAATTAATGGAAAGAAACATTCATCACAGCAAGGAAACCAACGAAAACTCATTTTTGATGTTTTCTATTTGTTTCGTTTTCCTAACTGTTTATTGAAATAAAAATGACATTTTCCCAAAATTAATAATACCAGAGGGGAGAATTTCTACTTTTTGAATAAATGTTAGCATTTTGCAAGGCAAGGAATTCAATGAGAACTTCTTTTCAGAATTTTTGGTAGAAATGAGGATTTAAAAGCAACCCCTTTTGATAAATTGAATGGCAAATTTACATTTTTTAAAATTAATGTTACAATAAAGGGTGCAGAATTGAAGTTACATATATATTAGAGCATGACAGCCCTTAACAAAGGGTTTTGTGGATGGATTTCTGGGGCGGCCAGCTGTAAGTCATAGAGTCTAAATTGAGTAAGAGGCACTTGCCTTTCGATCTTCAACAGCAAAGGAGATACCGAGTAAAATTTAATTCTTCCTCTTTCTTCATTTTCATAAGGGTTAAAAATTTGAGAATGAGAAGGGATAAATAGTTGGTGGTATCTTTTCAAAATAGTGTTTTATGTTTAGATTGAAGAAAAATGGATAATCCGGAATTTTAACGTCATGAGAACTATTAAAAAAAGACCGTCCCTCTCTTAAATAAATTTAAAATTAAAACATTTAAAAAATAAGCCATGAAAGCAAGGCGAGCTTACTTTTATGAAAAAAGCATGATTCTTAAATCATAAAATTCCATTTAAACCTGGAGGAGAAAGAAATATTTACTTACAAACATACCTAGAATCAACCCAGACCTTTTAAGTCATTTATGTTTCGGTTTAGTTTATTAAAATTGTTAGGTAACATTAGTTTTCATGAATTACAACTGTTACGAGGAATAAAGTATTTAATTTTGAAAGGCATCAATATTTTGTTGGAGCTTTGTTTTTAAATATTTCACATCTCTTCATTGTTGATATGTTATCTTAATTGTTTTAACATAATGACAACAATGATATGTTTTAACATATCATTGTTGATATGTTAAAACCCGCAATACTTCTGTCTTGAAGCAAAAATTCAGTACATTTTATAGAGTTGAGACAATTAAAGATGGCAGTTGAAGAAAATATTGAAAGCAGAAGTAAATTTTGATTTAAATCTGTGTAGTTTACTCAATAACAACAAAAAAAGAAGAATTAAATTTACGATATTTCAATATGTATGAGCTGCATATTTATATTTTTATAGCTATATGATGTCATGGGAGACTTCTCTATTGGAAAACACCATGTAACAATAAACAGATCATATAAAAAACAGTTGAAATAACTTGACCTTAACATCTGACAATTTTAGAAAATCATTACATGAACTTGTATCTAAGCGATTTAACCGAAATTAAGTATAAACCTGGGGAACCTAGAGGTCAGCAAGTATAGTTAGAGGGCCATTAAAATTAAAGGATAAATCTCGATCATTTAAGTCAAAAACTTAAAAATATACCGAAATCCTTTTTAGAATCAGTAAATTATAATAATGATACACTGTTTGCTGTATTCGTAATTTTTTTATATTTTTAGCAACATTTAAAATATCATCATATTCGCACTATGATAATAATAATATTATTATTCTATCAAAATAATTTAAGGAGTAACTTGAAATATCGCAATATTATAATGATTTTAAATTAATTTGTTGATGTTTTTAATTAAGTTAATTGATGTTTGAAACATTTTTTTACATTTACTCTGATTTATAGTAACAATAAAGTATATTCAACAATTTTATTCCATAATGTCACAGTGCATATTTAAATGCAATACTTGAAGGCAATGAAAAATTTGATTGTAAAAGATACTTGAATATTATCGAAGTCAATGAAGAGAAAAATTCTACCTATGTAGATAAATTTTGCAATTAAAAATATAATCGAAGCTTTAAAAATACTCTTTCTTTTTCTTCAGTTACTAAGAATTAATTATGTACTAAGCAGAGTATTTGATAATTTAGTCAAATTTTTATGAAAATAATTTGAAAAGGGAAAATATACTTATCCTAAATTTTATTGGTTTCAGCTGTTTAGTTTATATATTTGAAATAAGCATCTAAATTTTCACCTGGATGTGCTGCTGGATAAGGATTGGGAATGGGGTAAAAATTGAGCACTAGTTTTTCATGTTTAGGCAAAAAAATATTAATCTGCGAGGAAAAGCGTAAATTTTAGAAGTTGTAAATATTAGAAAGATCTATAAAATGATCTTCCGAGCCTTATGAGAGTTCAATTAAAACAGATTTAAATTTAAAAATTTAAAAATTTAGATAGATATTTAAATCTTTTTTCCTAATTTGATTTTTTTTTCAAAATTCTACTTAAAAATATGTCAGAAGAAAAGACCAGTAAGAATTACTGTTTGTTATTAGCATTATTTATTGAAAAATTGTATTTTTTGTCCTAAATTTTCAGAATTCTACTTAAATATATTTCAGATAGAAAGCAGTTATTAATAAAAAAAATCAAATTAATATAATTGTTATTTTTTAAAAAAATTAGGCTAATTCGAAAAAGGCCTTAGAATATCTTTTCTGTCAGTCTGAATTCGTAGATTGAAAAAAAATCTTAATGTAACTGTAAGATTTCAAATAGTGTATAAAACTTACATTTTAAGAATATAATTTTAGCAAACTGACAGGGTTCTAATAAAAACGTATTTTGGGGCAATTTCTGACAACTCTTCTTTTTTGAACAACTCTAATTTTCAAAAGAAAATGAAGATTTGAATCTGAAATTTATACATTATTTTCGTTTATTTGATTAGTAGAATTTCGAAACATTTGGCCAATCCTTTCAAAAAATTACAATTAAATTTAAAGATTTTTTTTCTTTTTAAAAAATTACTTCTGATTTAAGTTCTTAAAGTTTGACTGCTTCCTTTCATAGATTTTCTAAATAACTACATTTTGTTAGGTTTTTTTTCTTATATTAATATCTTTCTCAACACGGAAATTGATTTTTAACTTCCTTATCCCTTCTCATTTTTATTTGGCAACATATACTGTTGAAAACTTGGAGGTTATGCATTCTTTCTGAATCAAAGTACAATTAGATTGAACTAAATTTCGCATAATTTATTTTTGTATTTTTCTAGAATTGAATTTTGTAATAATAAGCAATCTATGAAACATTTATCCTTTTAAAATATATATCAATAATGTAGTTCCCAATCAAAACAGACTATTTTGAAATAAATTAAAGTAGAAGAATTCGCTGTGGTAATTATAATTTTGAAAAGAATCTGAAAATATCTATTTTTAGAGCTTTAAAAGAGTACAAATCTTACATTCCACTTGATTACATCCGCAAATGTTTGGTCCAAAAATCATGCAAGAGTTTTTATAGCCCTTAAAATTTCTCCATAAGGAATACTTCTGAAGAGAATTCTGAGTAGGTGTAAGAAGTAGAAAAAAGTGTGTATCTTAATGAGGTAAGAAAGAAAAAAATTGGGATGAAAAAAAAAATTGCCCAATAAATTCTTATCAGTTTGAAGGCACAACAGGCTCGGTAATGGGGGAAAAGGAGAAGTAAAAATAAAAGATGAAACAAGCCCCACTTTTCAACCGCTTTGGAGGCCCCATTGCCAATCACATTTGCATACGAGCCATCAAAACCTCTCACCTTTGTGTTTCAGTCCATGTACATCTTAAAAATTACCGAAGCAGTGCTGCTTGTACTAACTGTAAAGGCGTGTAACAGGGGACGCATTCACTAGGGGAAGCACACGAATCTATTTTGGACTCCTCAAACTTGTGATTCTTTTTTAATAGCGAGTTCCTCCAATGTCCAAGTTCTGGAATTGCGCCTAGACATGCGAGAAAAAGAAGGTGTAGGGAGGGGTCCCTCTGCCTTTTAAGTTAAAGCGACGAGTCACGCAACAAACCTTTAAAAAGGCACCCGGGTCAGAAATTATTTCACATTTTTGTGCTTTTTGTTTTGTTTTACTGCCGTGTTACGTCTTAATTAAGGAGTTTTCGGTAACGAGGCTACTGAGAGGTGAAATACGGGGAGCTCTTCACCTAAAGCTGTTCGGGAAAGGCGAAACTGTTATTACTTTGTTTACGTGGCTCTTCGCTCTTCTTTTGTGATTTGGGGAAAAGAACCTCTATATAATAGTAAGAAAGGCAGCAGTTGAATTGTAGTGCATTGAAGAAAATTGCCTCTTTCATTGCCTGATCAAACACAAATATCTTTTGTTGGTTTCTTGTTTGCCGTTTTAACTAATTTATGAAAAATGTGCATTCTATAAATTCTTCTTTCGAACTTGTTTCAGTAATTGTTATAACTAGTGATAAATTATATCCTATTTACTATTTAGAAATATTTGTTTTTTTTATTTATGATTACATTAAAAATACTACCATAAGTATATCTTCTTGATTCAAGGTTAAAACTTAAACTTAAAACTTTTGTACAATTATTATTAAGAGTGATAACATTCTTCAAAAAGTATTTTTAAACTGTAGAATCCGAAGTGCATTGTGTTACAAAGATTTTATGATCTGTTAAATAAGACGAATAATTACCGATTTTGAAAAAAGCGCTTTATATATAAAAAGCTTTACCAAATCAATTAAAAATTCAAATTAATATTTTCTGATGTTTGCATTTATGAGAGAAATGATATTGAAGAATAACACGTATTTTTTGTTTCTTTTTTTAAAGTTTTTGAAAACCAATACAATGCTTTTAGTTTAAATGTTATCATCAAAAATTCTTTACAAAATAATGTCGTTCATTTTGAAATAATTTTCTAGAATTCTAGAATGTATTTTGAGATAATAAAAAAACTTATTTTGAATAAAATTGTTTGTAAATAAATAAAGGCCTAGTTAAAAAAATTAATGAAATTGATTCATGTCATGGACGTGAGTAATGAGCTATTGCATACAAAAGTTAACTCGTCATAATGAGAGACCAAAGACTCCCAGAAAAAATTAAGGATTAAAAAATTAGGTCTTATAGAATTGTTTTTAAGTGATTCTACTTATTATGGAATCGCACTGCCCAAGAAACATTTTTCCTTTTCCTAGTTTGTTGCAGAGGTAGATATATTGCTTGATAAACATTTAAGGTAACACCAATTTTCATCTTACTTGTTAAATAAACGGTCTAAGGCATTGCCAAATATTGTAAGAAATGCAGTAATTATTTCACTTAGCACAAAAACGGAATAAGCTGGACTTTCCTATCTATACATGAAATGATATACGTAATAAGATGAATGTCCTCGGATACTATTTCTTTAACTAAAAGTTTTTTCCATTGCGAATTCTAAAGTACGTTCGATTGGCATAAGTGTTAGGCAACAGAGTGTACATCAGATGAGCAGCCTCCTGACGTAACTCGTATTAATCCAGTTCTATTAGCAGTTAATGACAGATCCAAGAAGGGGGTCCGGAGGATTATCGCACACGCGTACTCCAGCAAGCACACCAGGTCTTTTCCTGTGGACTGCAGTAAAAAGTAATGCATTGTATCTCCGATCAGAAAAACAATCGCGTGTCTAAAAGCATCTGTTTACACGAAGGACCCAAAGGCGTCGATTGTTTGAAGATGTTCCACTTGGCTGAATCGACAAGCGATTTTTTTTTCAAGAGCACTAGCAAACTTTTAATAGCTTGCTGGGAGACAGTACGGCCACGAAATACACTGAAGATATAGAAAAATTCTGAGTCAACTTCGGATTTATTACCATACGCAGGGGGGGGGGACTCAAAGGATTAATATATAAGGTGTTCATTAATTATTGTCGGGGTTTCCTTACCTCATAACTTTCGAATAAAAAATATTTCGTGAAAACCGATTACGTATTCGTAAATTACAACTCAAAGAATTTTATTAATGATATTAAAGAGCACAAAAAGCTTATTAAAAGATTATATTAAAGCTTGCATAATTTGCATTTTGTAAGCATTCAGCTGAAGGCGGTTATGGAGAACGTTCCATATTGTCGTACGTGGCACATGTAACTGCACAGCTGAATGTCTCGTTGATTTTCGTGGACTGCGAGTAAACGTTTCTTGGATGCGATCAACATTTTCCTGCGAAGTGCTCGGTCTTCACGCTTCCTTTCGGTATAGAACGCTTCCAGTTTCCTGAAATTGTGTTAAACAGCATCTGATAGAATTATCCGAAGGAGTTTCTTTCTTGTACGTGGTCCTGAAGCGACGCTGAGTAGTTATGACTGATTTAATTTCGGAAAACCACAATACACACATTGCTTTTTCTTGCACGGTCACCATTTTTATTTATGACGTAATAATTACCCAGACTGAAAATGCGCTAAGATCGCATTGCTGTCACGTAAAATTCTTTGAGTTGTTATTTACGAATACGAAATAGATTTTTGTGTAATATTTTTTATTCAAAAGTTATGAGGTACGGAAACCCCGACAATAATTAATGAACACCCTGTATAAGGCCAAGATTAGTAGTAGGATCTAGGAGCAGGGCTGAATTAATAAATCTACAAACTACATTAGAGATTTTTAAGATAAAATCAACGTTTAAATTTTGGAATATCATATTAAAAAGTTGTCTTTCATAGTTATCTTTTGCTTGCTTTATTATATGTCTTTTTTCTATATAACTTAAAACTGCAGTATCTAATAATTAAATAGTATTTAGATTATGTGAAAGAGATCTTTATCATTTTTTTCTACATTTAAACAAATTTTAGGATTTTTTTATAGGTCAGATAATAGCTTATTCTATTATTTCAATCCATTTAAAATTTACTATTTAAATTACTACTTCAATAGATATAAAAATTAAAACCAATAGACATTTCTTGTTTTAAAGATCGAGGCCTCGAAGCATATATTATCTATAAAGCGTAAGAGAGCTTAATCCATTTTTGACCAGGAGTATAAAGAGTGAAAGCAGATTTGTGATGAAGATTTTAATCAATATATCTAATCTTAAATAAAATTTACGCTTTGAACAAAATAAGTATGAATGTATTTCAAAATTATTTTTGTGACTTTATATTGTAATATTTTTATTACTGAAATTTAAAGCAATTTATCAGCAAGATATCTAAAAAATTGCGAAGACGAAAAGTTAACATCAAAAGAAATGGAAGAACAATAAAGACCTGAGTATATTTCTATCACCGTCAAACGAACAATCACAATTTAGAATTTCATAGTTCTTAACTATAGAAACTAAACAAAAAGTATTGAACCATCTATTGCGCACGTAGGTATAAACCAAAAGTAAACTTTTTCCTTTGAAAAAGTTTGAAAGAAAATATTTCTCTCCTATATTTCTTGTTTAAAACTGACAGCTTTAAAAACGGCTAACATCTCCGTTCTTTGACTTGAAAAAAATTGACTGTAATAAAGAAGCAAAATCTGAACATTTATAAAAGGAAATTATGTCACCCAGTGTTCAAAAACGATGTTCATCTGACTATGTAAATTTAGTAATTACGATAAAACGTATGCACAGCGAACGTTTTTGCTAGTATTTTTGGTATTAATAAGCAAAAATAAAAGATTAAAAATGAAATCTTCTATGCATATTTCAATGTATCTTGCCAGAATATAATTCCTTGAACGGCCAAGCACCACGCGCTCGTACAAATCAAATTATATTTTTATTCTTTTAATTGTTTCATTGAATGAGTCATTTTGGTATTGCAAACGATAAAAAAAAACTTTGTTATTATTGTTTTAATCTCATTTATTGCATTTATTGTTTAAAAAATCTATCACATTTCCTATTTATTTCATTTCACATAATCACAGGCTCAAAATGACGTTTTTCTAGGTTTTATTTGCTGCAGTCATTAACTTATTTTTTTTTAATCAGAGCTTTTGTAAAGGCAATTGAAATGCGTCATTAAAAGCTGATTTTTTGAGATGCTCGTACTGATAATAAAATTTTTAGTTTTTGCCTACGGATTTTTGTTGACACCAAAAACTTCATCCCCAAAATAACATCATGTTCTGACATGATAAAAGTGATTCAAAAAGTTGTTTTGTGTTGTCATACTGTGTCATTTTTTCATTAAATGCATTTTAGGTACTATAAGTTAGTGCTTCGTAATCATATTTTATTGATTTTTACGTATATTTATTTATATTGTTATTATTCACTATTAGAAGGATATAAAACTTTTTAGACGCTCAAATAAGAAAATTTTAAAAATCCATATTGTAGGTTACCAACATTTCAGAAATCACAAACAAACAGAAAATTCCTTCAAGAGAACATACATATAGACGTAATTCACAATTTATTTATTGGGTTCGCTAATTTTGATTTGGCCGCAGATAATCTAGGGTCTTCAATACAATGTGTTTCATTTTGATACAAAATATACAATCAAAACAAGAACACAGTGCTATTTAAGTGTTTTCATTTTTATCTCATCTCAAACGAGCAACGAGATTTCTCACAGAATTCAGTTTGCAAAATTCTTCCGAGAGAGTGCCGAACTTAACAAGCACATTCACCTTGTGAGAGGTTCGTAAACTTCTGCCACAAAAATATCGGAAAAATCTGCCTGATAACACACAAAAGAAGGTTCAAGAGATAGTGCCCCCAACATAACCTCACCGGAAGAGGACTGAAAACTCTGTAAAAGGATTACGTTCCACGATACCACAATTAAAAGTGATTAAAGGATCTAAACAAAGAGGATTTTCTTGGCATTATGGCGAACCTTGTTCAAGGGAACGTTTATGGATATGGGCTTGTATGTTATCCTTGAGATGACAAGGCTCAAGAGTCTTGTTTAAAGTAGACATTGCACGTGTTGTGATGCCATTGAAGGGCGAGATGAACTAATAATCAAACTAAGGAGTTATTAATGGGTAATTAAGGGGCCCTGCCCATCTGTTTGTTTAAAATTAATATGAAAATATCTCGAATTTAGAGGACAGGTATCATAAAACAATGCTTCAAAACATGTTAAATACTGCTATATTTAATCGGATTCATTATGATTAGAAAGCGATCAACATGGTTTGAATTTTAACATAAGCTGTTTTTTTAATCTTGGGTTGAGGCTCTTATACCACTAAGACGCAAAATTCAGAGAATTTCATTCGAGTAATTATGTGAAATGACATAAATATTGAATTTCATGGATTTATTTTCTAAAACTTTTTAAAATTTTAAATCTTTTTATTTAACTTTTTAAGGATTTCATAAATTGACTAAACCGAGGAATCTCATGTCAAATTTCAAAAAGCTTACGCCTCTTGAAATTTGCTGCCATATTCAGAAAAATCTAAGAGGAATTATCTATAAATGTACTTTTTGTAAATGAATTCTTCAAACGATAATCTAAATTATACAAGTTGTCAAACTAGAAGAGGGAATATTGTAATCTATATTCACAACAAAGTACTATAGAATTGGTGTAATTGAAATGTTGTCACGATTTTGTGAACGAACTAAAATATCCAACTAGGTTCGAAGAATCCTTTTGATAAATAAACATTTTATGTTGAAGTTTTCTTTGATGATTCATTATGTTTCGAATTAAAAGTGACTATAAAACATAACTCAGTAGAGCTTTTAAAAAACCTAATATCTGTTACAGGCATCACAGATTTTTAAATAATGCATACCAAATTTCATGAAATTTTACTGACTTTATTTAAATTTTTGAAATAGTATGTTGTCCCTAAATCTCACAGTGATGTATTGATTTTTCAGGAAATGTATGCAAAAATGTCTTAGCAATTTATCTAAATGCGCTAGAAACGAATTCTGTTTTCCAAGTAGAATTGCCTGAAATATACAACCTTTGTCTGGATTTATTAATAGTTTAAATTCGTATTTGTAGAACTATTTTGAAAATATTTATTATTAACAATCAAATAAAGCATTCACTTCCTGTTTAAAATACCAATATTTCCGATTTCGTTTTAATAAGTTGTGTGCAATGGAAACTGAAGAATCTACAGTTCTCTATCTTATTTAAGTTAAAATAAATACTGTTTAAAATATATAATCTTGAATTTAGTTTTTAGATCATGAAATAATATTCGAATTTTTCAGAGAAAAGAACATTTTCAGTATAATCAGATATCTTAATAAAATATATTGAATAATAGCTAAGGATACTGTAACGGATCCGTTTATTAGAAACTGAGACACTAGAAAACGAGCCAATAACAGAAAAGGAATCATGTTTTTCATTAAAAAAAATGAAATCAATGAAAAGGGTGTTAAAAGATTGAAGTCGATTTTCATGAGGAAATTGCTCGTTATTGCCATGAAAAGCAACCTTCTATTACTTAAGAAATCTTGTGGAGAGAAACAATAAAAGTCAGTTGTATTCTTAAAAGTTTCACTAGAGATGCGCACGTATTCTACGAATTTTCGTGCAAATAAAGCAAAAAGGGCTAAAAAATGAGTCTGGAAGAATTTAATATTGTAAAGAGAGAAAGATATCTTTTTGAGAGCAATCCTAAAAAGAAATTTGGAAAATGCAAAAGAAAGAGCAAAAATTAGCAATATTCTCGAGTACTCTTCTTAGTAATTGATTTTTATTATCAGGAAGGAATTTTTTAAAGATGATTTTTATTCTCTTCTAATAAATGCAAAAAAGAATTGCTTGAAGAAACAATACATCGGTTAATATGCGATATTGTAAGTTTTAAGAAGCATAGTAAAAAAAAATCACTATTTTAAATTTAGTTTTTCTTTATCGAATCTTCGTTTATCCGAATGATTAAAGTTTCAGAAAGCTGGATCAATCAAAGTACGACTGAATAAAATTTGAATATTGCCAGTAAGTCACGATGAAAATTCTTCATCGTACACTAGACTTAAATGTTTATTGTTAACACTTCTTCTTCCCCCGGAAAAATAATTAAGATTATTACAATGGATTTCAGAAACTGTGGCTGTTTTTATTTAAAAGTAAACGTATAATTGAAAGCGGAAATAGGTTTTATAGCATCGAGCACCAAAGCTTCGAAGTCTCAGAAGTTTTCCCAAAGGAATATTACAGCTGTGACACCAGGCAAATACTCAGCGTCTTTTTATGCGCTAAAAGAACACGGGCGAAGAAAGGACATTTCTTAAATGGAAGCAGTTTATCGGCTAATTTACCTGTTTTAGAGACAATACCAATCGACGTAGAGTGTTTTTTGATGGCCGCGAATCATAAAACTGGACAAGGAACAAACACAATAGTGGAAAGAACAATGACGACTATTCTTTTTTTATGGAGATTTAAACGGTTTTCGTGGTGCCATATTTATTTATGTTGCCTGACGTCGTATTTTTAGGAGTCGAGGAGAATAGTAATAGTTGCTTTTGCCCATCTCTGCATGAGATATAGCGCAGCGGAAATAATGTTTTGATACATAGATGCTAAACAGTAAATCGTAAAAAAGGTCCAGTGAATGCACGCGATGAGTAAAATTGGAATAAATTGAGCCATTTGTAGAGTACGCCTTCGAAAGAGAAAATTATATTAAATCAAATTTCTTAGTAAAGGAAATATTAATTGTCTTTTGTTATACAAAATCAATATAACATAGTTGTTTTCTGAATTATCTCATGAAATGCACAATTTAAGTTGTTCAGTATCAAAATAAAAAAAATGATGAGCATATATTAAATTCTTACTTGAAATAATTTTAAGTATTAAAAAAATCAAACAAAAAAGGAAAATGAAAAATGAAATCTACAGTCGCACATTTCAAGTTATCATGTAAGAACATTATTTTTTTGTAAGTAATTATTTATCTTAATTAATTTATGTCATTAACCAGTTTAAACCAGTTTGGAAAAAATTACGACACTTCTCTCTCTCTCTAATGATAACTAAACTTCCATTTTCAAGTTTTCTAGCTGGTAAACAAAATTTTGGAGCTCGACCGATTTTAAAATTAAAAAAAAAAAACAGTAATTTCGAAGAAAAATTCACTATTACTGGAAGCTGTTGCATATGTGGTAAAATCCAATGAACGTACTGCAGATTGATATTAAAGTTATATTCTTATCTTTACAGTACTTTGAGAAATACAATTAGTAAGAATGTCGTGTTTTACAAAATTGCGATTGTTAAAACTGAAAGAAAAAAAGGATAATCTTCAGAGTTCGAGAATAATTATTTAAAAATAAGAAAACATAAACAAACTGGAAGATGACGTCATTTCATAGAAACAACAAACAAAAAGCAATTGATAATAAATTTAATTAAATATCTCAAACAATACTGCAAAATAAACCTCAGATGTCATGGGGCAGGTGACTCACTATCCTCCAATTAAAAAAAAAAGAATATTTCTGGCCTTCAAATTTCAGAGACACCAAAACCTCCTAACCAAAACAAAATCATGTTTTCACATTTTTTAAAAAAGTTGTTTAAATATTAAAATTTGACTTTATGCATATGAGAGATATACTATTAAATTATATTCCACAAATTATAAAATTATTTTTTTATATTCTCGTATGTGTAATATAGAGAAAGTATAGTAATCTTCAAAAAAATTTGAATTCGAGTTTTTGATGAATCAGATCTTTTAAGCTTCCCTGAGTTCAAAGAACATATTTTTTGGAAAATGCCCGTCTATCTGTCTATCTGTGACAAAGATCACTCAAAAGCACTTTGAACTAGACAGTTTTAAAAATTGGTATATAATGTTTACATTACATTTGCAGGTTTATATCAAATTTTAAGTAAATCTGTTCAGAGGAAGTCTGTCTGCCTGGCATAAGTCTGTCTAATATAAGTTAGCGCTATAATTTCAAAACGAAGAGAGCAAGATAGATAAGATTCGGTATACAAATTTAACATCTATAGTTTAAACATCTATCGAATTTTACCAAATCCAAAAATGGAATGACCTTTTGTTGATCGATAAATTCGGAAAATATAAACATGATAGCTCAAAAATTCAATGACTTAATTTGGCATTTAATTTTGTGAAAACAAGTGTAGTTTTGTGTCAACTTTTTTTTCAGTCAGTGGCACAAAAGGACATCTAAAAGGCAATTAATCGCGAAAAAACTCGCCAAAAAGGACAAGACTGCTTCTGTAAAAAATACTAAATTCAGGCCAAAAGTTAATATTTCATGATTGTAATATACCAATGTTATGTAATGCATTCTTTAGTATGACAAATTTGTTATAAGGTATTCGAGAAAGTTTTGGACAGATCAAGCTAGCTGTTTACATAAGATAGATATTACTTCAAATTTTCGTTACAGAAGAGAACGTTAAGTTGCTCCGATTTTATACAGCATTTCATTCTTATCTAAGAATAACTTCACCTTTTCATGGAATTAGCAAGTAGCATTTCTGAGATTAAAGTGATTGATAACGTAGAAAATTCTAGAAATTTTATCATTTCTCGGAAGGCTTGGCCATTGCCGGGAAAAAACTTCAAAAGCTAAATCCGCTTTAGAAAAGAATTCCCTCTATATTCATCTTTTGTATAATTTGTATAGTTTGATTGAGCTAAAGAGATATGCGAAACTTTTGCCGTGTATAATACATAGATTCAAAAATGAACTTCAGGTCTAATCCATCAAACCACTTTAAATCCTTTAAATCACTTAGGTTCGGTAAACACAAGGAAGCAATTTCCACTTTATACCGCTTTGAATACTTTTTGAATTAATAAATTTATTTCTAAATAGTAAGAGAATTATAATTAAATGTTAATTATCTTTTTTAAAAATTTTAAATAGACATTTTAAGGAAATCTATTAGCTTTATATTTCATTTTATACAATCAATTATTTGGTAAACGTTTGGGAAAATAAAGCTCTAGAAATCTTGATATTAAAAGCAATTAGAAGCTCTCACGAGAACAAAATATATTTATTTTTTCAAAAATAATTTGAAATTTGCTGATACAGAGTAAAATGTATTTTTTTTCTTGAATAAAGAGTTATTAATATTTAGTTTTATAATTTTCCCAATAATCGCAAGTAAAAACTATTTGACAACACGTCTATACCTAAGCATTTTTTGAGACGAAATGGCACGTTGATGCATAAAGGGTTGCCACCCTGTCTTAGAGGTTGGAAATATGACGCTAGGTAGGACGCTTTTGAAATTTTAATAAATTAAAAATTAAACTTACTTTCAATGTTTTTCCTTGATATGTTCGTGAAATGATATTGCACATAGTTAAATTCTATTTCTTTTTCTAAAAATTAAAAAAAAATCCTTTTAAATTAGGGCAACTTAATAGTAGTGTAAATTCTTTCTGAAATTTGGCAGTTACACACACACACACACACACACACACACACACACACACACACACACA
>JAOUZG010004491.1:4002562-4027311 GCA_026289955.1 Argiope argentata | reverse complement strand
ACACACACACACACACACACACACACACACACACACACACACACACACACACACACACACACACTTTTTAAAAAATAAATTACTTAATTCTCTTAAAATATAAGTAACTTTCATTGTTTTATTCACATTTTTAATTGCGGGATTTTCCTTCGTTGTTATATACTGAGGAAGAAGTATACTGATTAATTTCTGTGCAGTTTTCAAGGCGTATAAAATTGCATTTAAAGCATCATTAAATTTAGATAATAGATAAGATTGCGTTTTTAATAGCGGTATAACGTCAGAAGACTGGTTTTCATTAGAAACGCTCGTATACATAATGAGCAGATCAAGTGTAAGACAATTGAATTTCTTTACTTTTCAGTTTGGCTTACAAATTTGACGAAATCAGGAACGGAGTTTTATCTGAACTATTTTACTAGAAATTATATATAATCAATATTGACGTCGAGTCAGCTGGATGGAAAGGTGATTAGTTTAAAATACAATTGCAGCTTGAAAAATTATTAAAAAAAATAAGAACAATAAAGAAATAATAAAACAGTATCGAATTCAGCCACAAAATATTTTTTCAAAATGAACCTTTTAGTCATTGCATTTATGATTATGATCAAAATACCTGATGGAACAAATATCAACAATTTCTATATTTTTCCTCTCAACTACTTGCTTTTTTAAACCGCAACCTTTATTAGAAAATACGATTTGTATCAAACATTTTTTATAATAAAAACTAGCAGTACCCTCACAGAGTTGGTAGTGGTAACCATCACAAAGGAAAAATTAGCTTTGAACTTAAATCTAGTATCCACCTGATATGACATGGAAGTGTCACACAACATCAAACAAACATAAAATTATATCTAGAAATTATTAAAAATTACTATAAAATAATTTTTTTACATCACGCATTCAAAAATATTTAGACTGTCAAAAATATAAAAATATGATACGTTCATGTCTTCCCCAACAAATTCCTTACAAAATGGTACAAATATTTCCTATATGGTTAAGTTTTTGGGCACAATTTTTGAATCGATGTTTAAAATCAAACTTAAACAAAGAAATGTATCGCATATGCATACTATATCTCTTGTACTTTGCGCATGCGCAATTTGAGATTTATGCACATGCGTGGATAAGCACAAAGCCTAGTCACTGCTGTTTTACGCTTGTGCGAATCGTAGTAGGAAAATAATTAAAATCACGATTATAAAATTCTTTTTTTTATTTTGATAGGATTTCAGTGTATTAAAATCTTCCCCAAGAAATGCAATACAAAACTGTACAAATATCTCCAATATCAATTAAGTATTTCTCTTTCAAAGATACAGGCGCTTCATGGGGACTTCATTTCATAGAATGTATATATAATACATACGTCAATATAAATTGCTGATTTTGAGCATTTTTTAATTTATATAATACATTTTTTATTAAATTTGTGTACGGGCCTAGCAGCAATAAGTTATGCAATATCATTAATTACTAGTTAACTATATTTAATTGTTTGAAAAACGATTTGGCACTCATAAATACAGCCAACGAAGTTCATTTCCTCTTAATATGAGGTTATTAATGGACACCTTAGATATTTTTCCCTTTTAGGAAGTTCGGTCGAGCAATGAGTTAAAGAAAAGATGAAGAAAATTAGTATATGATTACAAAGTACGAGAAATGTGCATATTTTTATTTTTCACTGTTAAGTTTTTAAATAATCATGGAAATCAGCTTTTTAAGGGTTACTTTTTTTTCTTTACTTTGTAAATATCATACTAGGTACAGAGTTTCCAGCTCTTCTAAAAGGAAACTCAGAAGCCTACAAAATGACACGTTTCTCGTCTAAATGACTATAATGAGACAACGGACGACGTAGTAGATTCCAGATAAGTTCCTTTGAGTTTCTTTCTTAACCAAATAGCACGCTTTCTCTTCACTCACGTATCGATGGATGATGACAATGAAATACTTCCCCCCTCTAACTTCGGACGATAAAATAATTCATAGCCCTGTAATCATGGCCAACGGAAAGCCGTTAAGTTCGAAAAGTGTTTTCTGAAACAGGAAACATTAGCGCACCAGACATAAAGCTTGCTCTCGTGCATTTCCTGTCACCAAACTATTCTTTTACAATTAGTCAGAAAATACAACTCATTTGTGTTCTTTGTCTGTGAAAGGGTTCGGAAAATTTCGCGCTTCTTGGTTACAAATTACAGTTTTTTCTGTATGATTAAATCACCTCTATTTATTTATTTATTTTTTACAGGAATTGGTTTCATAATTGAAAAACACAAAATTGAAAATTGTTATTCCATGTTAATACAATACGGCTTTGTAGAAAATAAAAAGTATATAATTTTCTGTTACAAAGACAATTTTTTTTAGTTTATTAGTTTTTTCAATATATATTATCACTGATTTCGCATAGTAATTTATTAAATTAAGTTTAAATTGTGATAGTGAAAAAGGCATTGCCTTCTTAAGAAGATGTCCGTAAAGTTAGTATTATTATCCCGAAAGAATTATAATTCAACTTTTCTTTAAATGGAATAACTCAAAAAACTTCTTTCTGTAATTTTAAGAATGTAATATCAGTTTTAAGATTGCCTAAAATATGTATTATTGTTTATAATATAAATTTTCATTGTTTACTCTCATAAAGAATAAAATGAAGTTAATTAAAGATAATACTGCCATTTGCAGATTTCATAATGAAATTAAACTCTATCTGAAAAAGGACTTCACTATTTTGTGTTAGTAGGGAGGGGGAGAACAAAGAATTTTCTAAAGAAATATTCCAAACTGAACAAACTTAATAAATTTAAGAAATCTTCGTTTGCTTTCTTCTAGATTAGTCGTTCTTATTTTAATTGCTAAATTTATGTCTTTCTTCAGTGGTCATATATGGACACAAAATATAACTATTCAATCTCAACGAATTTCTAAAGCACTTTTATGCTCGTGATTAATTTTTTTCAAATTTTTGGCTCAAAAACACAGCGGTGAACTTTGTGGCTTAATAATAAGGCCGTCTTTTAATAAAGTGGTCAATTTAATTCCACATCTCAACACAATTTTAATAAACGTAATGATTTCTTCTAAGCTAATATTTTTCCCGGCACCGACGTTTATACACAATGTTATGTATCGTTTTTATAAATATTCTAACAATTAAATGAAAATTATTAAATATCAGGAAATTTGTTCAATTATACTCGATAATGTGTTAATATTATTTTAATCTTTTCTAATTCATAGAATTTATTTTTACAAATTTATTTATTTAATAATTGGTAAAATGGAGTTTTTAAATCGTCTCCTTGCAACCTCTCTACTCTCAGTACAGTGGCTCTAAGCAGTTTCCTAGACTTTTTAATCGGGAATACGTTGCTAATATTACTATTATACCTGAAGTCAAGAAAATTTGTATAAAACTTACTATAGGGAAATGAAAGCGGTATTGATTGCAATACGTATATCCTTTTCTTCAAAATTCGAAAGCGTTTTTTTTTTCATACTTGTTTTCTTCCCTATTTTTTTGTGATTTTGATAATAGTTCCAATTTATTAAACTATTTGGATTTTGATAAAAATTTAGAAAAGTTAATGACTTTATTAAAAATACTTTTAATTTACATTTGAAATATTTCAAATGAAAGTAAAAGCATTATCTTTATAAAATAATGGATATTGTGCCATTTCGTCATTTTTTTATTAATCGAAAGAAGAGACTCTTCAATAACCTGTCAAAACCAACCAGTTCCAGAAACTTTCCAACAAACTTTCCAAAAAAGGTCTTACGTCCCTTCTCCATAAAATTATGGACTTTGTGTAAAGCTGTAGATGCTCTGCATGGCATTAGTGAAAAATAGCCAAGAAATATAGATTTTTTTTTTGTGTGTATCTAACATTTTAATCTTATGTATAGCGCGAATACGTATTTTGGAAACATTTTTACCGTTGAAATGAAGCCAAAATTTGATACGGAATTATAATTGAAATCCCAATCTTTAATTGAATTAATTCATACTCTTTATGAATTACTGCATATACATTCATGCAAAAGTACAGACGGTTAATCCTTAGATAAATTTGATTCAAAATATGACAAGACTATTTTTAGATATTAAACCTCTGCATTAAATTTTATCTTCATAATATTTTACGCTTTCAGATTTACGCTGAATTCAGATGTATTCAAACAGCTAGATGAAGGGTGGGGGATTGAGCCTGTTAGTGAACTCCCACGCTGAAGTTCTTGGGGGGAGGGGGGGATGATCTGAAAGAATCATGCATATGAACGTATAAATTTCGATCTCTCAGATATAAAGTTTTAAATTTGAGTAATATATTTTAATTTGCAATCACTATTTAAATTAAAAACAATTGTTTAATTGCTCTTTTGTTTTATTTTCATTTTCTAGTTGGTTAATTTAATTAATCCTCATTAATAATTCATATATTTATATTTGGATTTATAAAATGTATGTCCATAATTTCTTTATTGCATGTACCTGTATTACTGAAATAGTATGTTATTTATTAAATAAAAGAAAGGACTTTCCCCAATAAAATTACTTTGATTATACTAGTCGAATAAGGAAATTATTCGTTATTATTAATAAAAATGATATTTATGAAATTGAATATCATTTATTTTTGATTCTAAATACTTAAATATGACGAAATAAGAATAAGGTATTTGTTTGACAGATATAAATAAAATCGAAACTTACAGAATAATCCTTTATTAACAGTTAATTAAATGATTATAATTGTTATGATAAATGTTTTAAATGATAAATAATGAAAAGAAAAATAAAAAGAAAGTAATCTAAGATTTTCAAATTTCACTTTACAAACCTTAATAATTTCTCTAAAAAAGTTTATGATGCATCCTTAGTATAATATTACTCTTAAAAATTAATAAATTAATATTTTTAATTAGTTAATAAATTAATTATTTTTAAGAAAATTATTTATACTTTTAAAAATTTTGTTACATATTACTAATATTTCTATATATCACCAAAACACAACCTTAAACTTCATATTGTTATATTTAAAAACACTTGATGAATTAAGCATTCTGCCAAGTAAGGAATACATAGTTAAACTTCATTCACACTTATAATAAACCTCATTGTGTGTGTGTGTGTTTATTTATTTATTTGTATGTGTTGACACTCTATAGGCCAGACCGTAAGACCTACAGCTACCAAATCTAGCATATGTGGAGGCCGAAAATGTTAACCTTGGAGGGACTTTTTTAATTAATTTTAATTAATTAAAAATCAAGCGAATTTTCTCCTTTTTTCCATTATAATTTCCTGAAAATATTATTGCACAAAAATGATTTTCACTTCAAATTGAAGTCCAAAGAAGTATCTTTTTAATAATACCAATATTTTTACCTGCTATTCTATTTTGAATGAATTTTTAAATAAATATTTTAACCATATTTTTCAAAAATTTATTTCCCATTGAATAAAATTTAATCTGCACGAACACATTTCGAGAGCATGGGAAAAATGGTCTTTTTTCAACGTGTTGCTATCACATTAACAAAAGCTCAAATTAAAAAAAAAAAGATATAATGACAAATTAAATATATAAAAGTGTTATTCTTTTACATTTTGTTCTTAATTCACTAAATCAGTTTTATTTTATGTAAAAGGGATTTAATATATATACTTTCAAGTGAAGGCCTAGTTACTAATTTGTAAGACTTTAATAATAGTAATATATGTATTAAAACGGTTTAAATGAAGTAAATAATTATAAGTAACTTAATTTTACAAAGACTCAAATAAATGAAGCATGCTTAGTTTCTATCTAGACCCTCTGCTCTGTGAATCATATTTAACAAAAAATATTCGATTCTAATATTTCAAATAAAATAAGTTGCACTTCAATTTAACTCAGTCTCTAAAATTGACTAATTTATAAGTATTTAAATACCACTTTTCAATAAAAACATGTGATTTTAGATCATTTCATCTTTCATCTTAAAGATAATATCCCTTTTCGAGTCCAGTTTCTCAAGACTGATTGGCCTAAAATTATGAAAATGTTAATTGCTCTAAATTATTTTATTCATACCTTGATAAATTGATTAGATTTTTTAGCAGAGTAGAAAGGTTCATTTTTTTTAATTAAAAAGTTGAAGTGTTAAGAATATTTTGCAGAATAGGATTCCTTAGAAACAACAGATTGTCAAAAATTTAGACTTCCTAATTTTTAAAGTCAATTTATAGATGGAAACAAAATAAAATGTTGTTAGTCACGTCATAATTATTCTTGAGATATTTCACAAATTTACATAAATTATGAAAGATATTCTGTGGTACACATAAGATTTAAATGCTGGGTGGCTTTGTTTTTATTATTCATATTTAAAAAAAAAATGCTTGATTTCAATAATATTGTTTTTTTAGATTAAGGGCAGTTTAATTATTCCCCCTTTAATTTAAAGAAGTTTTGAAAGCTGATAGAAAATTAGAGAGACACATAGTGCATTTTGATTGAAGGATTTTATGAGTGAATAATACGACTACCAAAATTTGAAGCTTAAAAATATTTTGATGAAAAAAAAAAACAATCAATAGATGATAAGTTACATAAAATAATTAATTGGAAAATTTAAGAAGCATTAAGATAGAGGACCCTTCTGGATGCCAAAGGCAGTTTGTCAATAATAAAATATACATTAGCCAACAAAATTAATCGTGTATTTCATTTCGAATAAAAAATTCCTATTATGATTTGCAATTTAACTGATCATTCTTTTTTTAATGATCAACAATAAACTGCATAGTTCAATTACTAAACAATGGCTTCATGTATCTTTTGTATAAATAACATTGAAGATCCATTTTAAGCACTGAGTGTCTCACAAGGTATGTATCCAATATTTACAAATTCGGATAGAACGCGTTAAAATGAGTATTTTGATATGCAACATGTGGGTTCTCCGAATATAGCGCCATGGTCTAATTAAAAGAAGAAAATTAATTAAAGAATCCGACAGTTTGCATTCAAAATGATGGTGCATACCACGATTGCATAACATGGAAAATTCCCTAGGTGACTATCAAAATTTATGACAACCAATGAAAGAAAAAGCGCGTCTACGAAGGAAAATTCAAATTCTTTCACCGACATACATACATGGCTAGAAAAGAGCTTTAATGAGAATGATTCACGTGTTATTCGCAAAGAAATTATTGGGTATTCTACATAATCGATGTGGTTATAAAATGAGCGATTATTCGATAGAGCCTCGTGTTTTCATGGTTTTGACTTATAAATTGCAATTCCCTGCGGTTGTAACAAAAAAAATCAGCAATTACCACAATATAAAAGGCGGCATGACGATCAAAAGTATAAACTAAAGGTAAGCGATTTTTGGTTTATTGAAAACTTCGCTGCACTCAACAAAACTTCGATCCCTTAGCAGAACATTTTCACTGTAGACTGATTGAGTTGGATTTCATTACGGAAACAGATGCTGATATAGAGTGGTCACTTTACTCGCCGTATTTTAATCCACTCAACTTTTTTTTATGAGGCCTTCAACTTTCCCATATCCCTCAACTTTGAACAACCTGAGAGCAGCAATTGAAACCGAAATCAAGGAAATTTGAGCAGATATTTTGCAGAAAACAATTGTGAACTGCAATTCCAGACTACGCCATATCATTTGTTCGAACGGCCGACATTTCTAACCTTTGTTGTATTGAAAATTCTGAATAAACATTGATTTTAACTTGGTATCTTTCTAATTTTATGAAATTTCCGAAACAAAAGGTTTACAAATTAATTAGACTATGGAGCTATATTCGGGGATAAATCTAATATCATTGAGAATTTATAAAATTATATTTAAATATCTATTTGAGGTATATGGAAGACATATAAGATATATAACCTTTTAACAGAACAGAAATCAATTGTATCGTTGTTATATCTATTTATAGAATTAAAGAAAAACAAAAGGCTAATTAAAGATATTTTTTTTATTAAATCTAATTAGCAGTTTGTACTATGTAATCTAAATTTGCTTTTAATTTCAGTTCTTTTTGATTCAACATTTGCTGAAAATTATATTTCTGATTTTTTTTATAATTATATTTTTTATTAAAAGAAAATTGCATATTTGTAATCTTAAAAAGATAGTCTGTATAAACTATCATGCTTTGAAATTACAGAAACTCCATATTATAACATATATTTGTTCTTGGAAATATAACTAGTTTTGACGCAAGTATTCACGAATGTTAATGACTTTCGTCATTTGCTTTGTATTCTTCAAGTGATTCTATAAGGGTGCTTCTTAAGAAATACTTGCCTTCGCTCAGAAATGTGAACCTTTCCCAACACTTTATAGATTCGAGAAAGTACACAGAATTTGTTGACAAAATTGTTTAAGTGCTTAGGAATGAAAATTCGTGGTTTTAATGTTTTTTCTAAATATTTTTAATAATGGAAGACATATCACTTTTACGATTTTTACATTAACTTATTTTATAAGCAGCTGGGTTTAAAAAAAGTTGACATTTTGTTTTTTCCTCAAAGCCTTTTTATCAAGAAAACAGCTTTAAAGCGAGTTTTCTTTAAAATATATTGCCTTAATTAAAACTAGGGAATGCATTTGGTATTTCTGGTACTAGTGCAGTTAACAGAGAATACGGCTCATAAAGAACTTTTTAAAAAGGGTTATAATGTATTTGTCACTGAAGAGAAATAGATATAATTGTTTAAAGCAAATCAGAAGTTAGTATTATTACAAATAATCTTAAGACAGAATAAATCTCAGATGAATTATAAACTTCGCAATCAGAATATTGTAAGTTCAAGGTTCGATTCCATCAAAAATACATTATGCAAGCAGGACGCATGCTCATTAAATCCATCTGTATTAAATATCTTTTTTGCTGATGTGGTATATTGATAGAATAGGGAAAATCGAATCAAGTATCAATCCGATATTTCACGAGTTTGGGTGATGAACTGTTTAAAATTATATGATTTACACTTTTTAAACTTTAACACTAAAAATATAACTTCAAAACATTTCTTAAATTTTTCTTATCGTTAAATTTTACCTATATGATGCAAAACAAGTAACATTTATGTTAAATTAAATGAATGAAAATAATTCTGATGTGTTACTTATATGGTTGTTGTTAGCTGTAAGAATGCAAATTGTGTCCTATTTATATAAAAATAATAGAGGCAAAGTAAATAAAAGAAAATGTTTGGACTGTTTCGAAAGTCTATTTTACTTTGTTGTTAATTCGAAGTAGCTATATTTTTGACTTTATTAGAATTTTGTAAACTAAATGGTCTAAGACTTGTATTACGGAACGTAATACACATCTATGAAATTTGAAATTAAAAACATACTTGCTAAAGATGTTATATAAAGTATTTAATTGAAAATTTTAGTATCCATATATTTCGGTGGTCACCAATGGCAAATAAATTAAAATTATTCAAATGTGAAACAAAAGTTACCAAAGTAAGTTACAAAACCTTTCTTATATCCTGCTGAAAAGTCTAAAATCTTGACCCAACTTCCAGCGAGATAACGAGCAGTAAGTATTTAAACAAAGTGCTCCTAATTTTTGAAAGAATTACAGCACGATAGTGCTGCTTTCCCTAGAGCTCTCAATTACATTCTGCTTAATTAATTACATAACGAAGATATCAATCGGAAATTTTTATCGATTGGTTTCATGTAACAAGTACATAAAAAGAATTCACACAAAAAGTGAAATATATCTCTAAATTTGTAATTTTTAGAATTTATTTATTTTTTATTTAACCAAGCAATTCCAAAATTCGACAGCTCGTTTTATATTTTTTAATACATAATATTTCAAATTACGATTTTCCTCTTAGATTAGTAATAAAATTCGATTCCATCATGGAAGGACAGACTTTCGAAGACACTAGGCTTCCAGCCAGACTATGTGAGAGGTACTATAATATAACTGGTTTAGCGGCATTCCATTCAGAATCGGTTTCTTTTATCTCCCTTCTATGCCTTATCTGTTCTTCGAGGACATCCTTCACTTTCCCTGAACCACAGCTGGCCCAACATGAATAGAACAAGAACCCTTTATGTAACGAATATCGGGTCTTAAGGTGATCCATCACAATTGGACAGATGCAGGAAATATTGAAAGGGTTAAGAATGTTAGAGCAGCCTCAAACAGGTTTAAATTCATTTGAATGCATCGCACAAAGCCGAAAGGTTGTGAAATTTTGTCTCCTACAGAATACTTTAAGCCTCGTTGAAATGATAGTGTTCTTTTCTAAGTTGAAGACCAAGACTTCATTGGTTTTGATTCTGCATTTGATATCTACAGTTTAGGTATGTATCTTTTAATTAGATAACCAATTCTAAAATTTTCTAGCACATTTGTTATTATCTTCTTTTAAGAGAAATTCTATTTTTAAACGAAGATCCACTAACAAGACACTATCTTTTATATAGGTTGGAGGCTACAGGAATACTGGGTAATGTAGAATGTTTTGAAGATATATGCGTATTTTGATTTATCATTATAAAAAAATTAGTAACCTATATATAAACTTTATAAATAAAATAAATTTAGGACCATATCTATTCTAGGAAATTGCCAAGCATTGGAAATTTGCGGAATGTCAGCTGTTATTTTTCAAGTATCGCTGGTAACAAAATTAATGGAGCCTATAATTAATAATTAAATAATAATTTATATTATTATTAAATTAATAATAATATAAATTAGTTTTTTTCTTATTGATTTATAAATTTAATTCTTCAACAGCAGCTGGTTTTGAGATATAAACATCAATTTCATGGGCTATTTTAGAAGAAGCCCTCAACAGACATGAGCTGATGGTCTTCTTTTGACAATTCTGTATGAACTACAAGATTGACCATAAATTTAAAAAAATTATTAATAAATATGAAAAAAATAATGTATTTTTCTAAAAGTTTTTATTTTATGTGTGAAAATATTATTTTGTAAGTGCAAAGGTTAGTAAAAAAATAATTTTGCATCCCGAAAATTTGTTAAAATTTCTGATTGCATTTATATGTTACGAGACAAAAGTTAAACTCGGTTAACTGAAGTAATCCTCAGAATCAGAATACTATTCCCATAAATTATTCTTTTGTTTTATTCGGAGTATTTTTAGCTGTAAGACGAATATAAGAAATAAGTGACAACTACTATATAGAAAAGGATAATAATGAAGTGACTGCACCACTATTTTTGAAAGCCACTATCAATGCGAACGACTCCTGCAGTTAAGTAATAGAGAAAGAAGGTCCATCTAACGAAAAAAAAAATTGAAATATCAGATTAAGTGGAGAAATATACGAAGTTGTGACAATAGGAAGTGAAACATATCCAATGATTCAAGAAAAGGAATTCCGAGTTTCAAGGAAAAAGCTATAATTTATTATCATTTTCTAAATGTAGTTGATTACAATTTTCTAAATTTTTATCAACTAAATAAAAATTCTGTATTTTGTTTACTTTTGTTCAAAAAAAATCCTTTAAAATACAGAGCTCTAAAGTACAACGCAACATGCCATCGAAGAGCCACTGTGCAATATATAAAGAGCGAGGATATTCAACACCACGAATGACCAGCATGTTCACCTGATTTGAATCCCTCTAAAATATTTGGGATGCTTTATAGCCCTTGTTTATTACAAGGGCAATTTTTTACTCATTCATGCACTGATAGAGAAATTGGATGTATTATCTCTACAGCTTCTGGATAATACCATGCAAAAGACGAAACGGTGTGTGAAATCTCGCATTGCGCTCCATAAGCTCAAATCCCCTATTGACATCACCCACCTGTAATTGCAATTTTTTTACTGTTACGCATTCAGTTTAAAATGACCATTTCTGTCCCTTGAACATTTTTTTAAATTCTTCTGAATATCAAAGAACAATAAATTATTGTTATTGTAATTTCCCAACATTTTGACTTTATTTTATTTCACTTTGTCTCCAGTCATCCTTTTTCTGAGCTATATTGCCTTTTGTGATTTGACTTTGGCAAATGTCCTCTAGTGTATTTAATCTTGCCTTTTTTTCCATTATTGTAATCAAGATATGAAAGTTAGATTTATTTTTGTATGTTGTATTCGTTTCAACATAGATATACTTTTAACAAATTATTGATATTTTTTTTCTACTTAAAACTAAGATTTGAATTCGGAATCAGGAAATGGTGAAAATATTTTAAAAAATCGCAAGTTTAATCTACTGCTGCCTTGTCCAATAATTTAATGCTATACAGATGTCTAGAAAAAATTAGAAAAATATAAAGTACTCTGAAACTCTGAACAGAACTGTGTAATTTTTTAAAAAAAATAATGTAAATTATATGTCTTTCAAAATTTGAAATTTAAAAATATTTTAAGCAGGAAAAAATAAAATTTTATCAACCAGCTTAACATCAAAAGCAGCTAATATGTAAAAAGAGCGATTTCCAGACCATATACCTAAGCTTTCATATACATAGATCCTTCTTCTATATTTTCCAATAATGGAATAAAATCAAGCAATTCGATATTTAATATTACAGCCTTGACTATCCTATTAGCAGAGCATGTGGCATGACAAGTGTAGTAAAAGCGGTTCTCTTTCTATTTCTTGAGAGACAAAGAAATGAATGTTTACATCAAGTATGAATTTCAAAACTGACAAATCAGATAAGTTCTCCAATCAGCCAAAGTCTCCTATCAGTATTATACGATAACTCAACAAGATTACAATATGATTTTCGAATAATTGGAGTTTGCTTTTCTGATTTTTATGGACTTCCAAGATACAATGGTAATTTATTCCCAGATGAGCTTTTCAGAGTGAGATATCATGTCACTCAATCCACTTCAGGGTGTGATTTACAATTAGTGCGAGACTTCAGTAGAAGATGGTTGAATATGCAAAGAAGAAATCACGGATCATTCTTGCATGCCAGAATAAAATATTAAACGTATCGTAATTGCATTTGAATGTCGTCTATTTATGAGAACACAAAAAAGACAGTGTGTATACTCCCTATACCTGCTGTTCTTCTTGATTTACGACATCGAATTCTGTTAGTAATGAATTGAATAATAAAAAAGAGTTATTTCTTGTGTGGTAATAGGTGTATTTTCTGTTTTCGTATAACAAATGGTAGTCATATTGAATGCTTAAAATAAAACTTTTGAGCTTTCCTCTATCTATTAATAAATCATATGATTCTCTATCTATTGACATTCATTCAGCATATTTTAAATTTTACTTTCATAAAATAAATTTTAAATCGTTTCTTATTTGAATACTACGATTTCAATAACGTTTTTTCAATACAAATAATTTTCATTGGGGAAGCAGGAAGAGTCGCTAAAGCAGTCCTTGACTCACCCATGCCTGATACTCTACAGCCTATAGCAGGGTCTTGAATGCGAAGAATAATTTTTATCTCACTGTTTGCCGAATCAACACGTCATAGAGGCCAGCGACATTGAGATGATAACAGTTTCTAGCAATTATTTTCCAATTAACTCGATTCAAATGAAGTCGAAATGTTAAAACTTCTTCGAATTTTCTTTTTTAGGCTGGAATTGGAATTTTTGTCTTAGGATTTTCCTTTCAAATGCACTTGTAATTTTATCCCTTATAATCTAATTTTAAGGTTTCTGTTGTCACATTACTGTTCTGTTGACCAATAACATTAATTTCTTTTCTCATTGGAACTTGTTAATATTTGGGATAAATATACCAATGTTCTGCCGTTTTCAGGATGAAATATTAGAAAAAACCTATTTGTTGCTGCCACAGCAGACAGCGGAGAAACTGATTGACAAAACTACTAAAATTTAAATATATGATATGATATAAAATCAAATTGAATTAATTTGATGTAATTTTATTATTATTTATTATTTTCTAAATAACATAAAAGGTCAATCTGTTGATATCTGATTAGATATTTCCGAACGAAATTCACACTTCCTTGTTTAACTCGATGTGACGCCTTTTTAACACTGTTTATCAAACGTAATCCAATTTGATATTTTTGAAAAAGTCAAAAAGCTCTTTACAGATATCATACTCAAAGTCTTATCAACAGACAGAGATAGTGATACAAAAATATGCAAAATAATGATTTAATAAAACTTGATCTTATTCTCATCTCCTTCAAAACAATTAATAACGTGTGAGAATCTATTTTGAAAGTGTAGATGACCAAGCTTATAATATTAGTTACAACATGTCCACCAGCCGAAACTTTCCTTCCCAATTCAGTGACCTTTATATTTGCGGAAATAACTTTCACTTTGAACCGAGCCATAAATGGACTCTTCTAACATTCATACCGAAGCCTGAAGAATGAGTGAACCGAATGCTAAAAACCCGCCGCTGAACCCGAACAGAAATCTTCTTTCCGGATGCGGAGCGCATGCCATTCCTCTTTCTGTTTATATTGCACGCCCTCAACGTTTTGGCCCTTTTCATCTCTTCTTTATTTCATATACTCCAAACCAAAAAAGATACACTTCATTATCGTTCTGCTTCTTCGGCATGGATTCGGATTACGAAGGGATTAGTTTTACCCAGTCAATCAAGCGGTGGTTTGTGTACGGGTTTATTTTGGCTAGGGCCCGCCTGTTTTGTTCTATGGTTCTTTACCCATTGTGATGTTGCTTCCGCAGAGCAGAATGCACATATTTAGTATTCTGGCAAAGAGTTAAGCACACGTGAGGTGAGTCAGAGTTCAAAATGGTATGCTTGTTTGATTTCTGAAAAATACCTCCGATACTGTTAGGTTTTTCCACCTCTGAAGAGTTCATTCCAAGTATACAGTTTGAATAAACTAGCGAAGTATACAAGACTAATGAAAGAAATGTATAAAATCATAAGATACCATGAATTAAATGAATAAAATCATAAGAACTAATGTACAAAGTTTATACTTATGTTTATTATTTTGATTCTAAAGATTATTATTCAGCAAATGCGTTAAAAAGCGAGATTCATCTTAAATTTCATTTTATCATCAATTTTTTTCTCATTAAGTATGATCTTTGCAAGTATCTCACTCATTATATTCAATAAAATAATCAGCCACGAAATATTTTATAAATTTGTGAGTATAAATACATTTCAGATCTCATTCCAATTTTTATTGCACCGGTTTATTTTGAATCACAATTGGTTAATAATCCCATCATAAAAAATCTGATCCTGTGAAATTAATAGGCAGAATAATCCAATTCCGAAAGACTTCCATCACCTACGATTGTTCAAAAAAGGAGCATAAAGAGCATTAGTGATATTTGAATCGTATCATTTAAAAAAAACCTTTTTAATTCCCAATGATAGTTTAATATCTTTTTAATTTTATACGAGTTAAAGATTTTTCTTTATGAGTAATCAGTAAGTATTCCTAACAAAAATATATTTAGTTTGGAAAGGTTGAAAACGGCTGTAGGAAATTGAAGTAGGAATTTTTTTTAATTATATGATTTATTATATTTGAATTTATTTATAAATATTCTTCTTATCAAAGTACAGAGTCTATCATGTTTGGAAAATTTTATTCCTCAGAAGGGTTATGTACTATAAGTACGAAGAGTATTTTATGCAATTTTTTTGTTGGATGCAATATTTATTTTGAGCCTCATTTTTATGTACATTTTCATTTTTTTAATCATATTTTTTTCGACTCGAAATTTATGTGATGTTTTTAAAAATTGTTCGAAAAGAAAATAGATCTCCGTCCATCTTTTATTTTACCCTCTATCGGAGAAACTAAAACACACATATGTAGAATAGCGTAAATAGTTTCCGTATCTGAAAATAGATAATATTATTTGCATATACTTCAAAATATTACCCCAGTTTTGCCTATCAAGGAGCAAATGATAATAGATAATTTTAATTGCTGTTCTGAAAACTTATCTACATTTCAAAATATTTACTAAAAACTGACGAATAATATAAGGGATATCAAAAGGGGAGGGATTACTTAATTATGGAAAAAAAATAAAAAACATGTTTCATTGCGATATCAAGAAACTGCATCACTCATATTTTACTGAATCATGAATGCTTGATGATCCGCTATTTATCTACTCTATTATTCTTTAAAATGTGAAATTGATGTCAACAAAAATTCTAATTTTATTTTTTACCTTGAAAGAAAGATATATTAGCAACAAAATAGGAATAAATATGACCTCTGCTCTAACTCAGATTGATGAGGAAGCATTTGGATGATAAATAAAAAAATAAAATGATGAAATCAAGCAGCATGTAAATAGAAATTGCAGTCACGGGTGATGTTAGTTACGCGTTACAATCCCAAATATTGTCAAATATTGTTGCAAGGCGATTATGGTAATAAAATGGCTCATTGCTGCTTATTTCTTGAGAAAAGCATCTCAAAATTTTAAAACAAATATTTTCTTGATCTGATTTTTTAAAAGTAAAGTAAAGAATGTCGAAAAGAAATGATGCAAAAAAGCTGTAAGGTTTAAGATTAGTCCTTTTATTTGCATATTTTCTAATAAAAAATGACAAAAAAAAATATCGGGACCTTCATAAGTTGATGGAATCGAAAACTTTAACAAGTATTTAGATTAGATTTTTAACAAACATAAAGACATATTTACAAAACAAAGAACACATGTGTTGAAAATGACATCAATAAGAAGTATAACAAAATGAAATATACCATAGAACAAAGTATATTTCTAATACTAATATATTCCGATGATTAGAAATGGAGGAAAACAGATACAACTCTAAATATAATTCCTAATAGAAACTATAAATTCCAAAATAAATTAGATTTATAAAATTTGGTAATTATTGAAACTTCTGTTTTAGAAAACCAAGTCGCCATTATAGCAGGATGCTTACAATATAAAAGTATAAAATATGACGCTTGATTTCTGATTTCAAAGAAAAATTGAAATGTAAATAATGTCACAAATTCTTGAAAGTTTCAGTACAATCAGCAAGTTTATTTTTAAAAGGGTTTCTTTAATTGTATACTTTTTGTACGATTTGATTGAAAATTGCTTTATGATTTTTATTATCAAAATAATCAATCTGAAAAAAAGAGTTAATTTAGAGAACATGCTTCTCTAATTGCTTCTTACAGATTTGAAGACCACAGAATTATCTGAATATCATCGCAATGGTGTTAGGTTATTTCTAAGTGTTATAGCGAAATTATTATCTTAGGCTATCGAGAACAATTCAGTTAAATCTTCAATCACAATACTGCTGATCTTCTTATCTTTCTTATGAATAAATCGGAAACCATTTCAATAGTAATGCTTTAGAGTCTAGTGAGCAGCACGTTCAGAATAGTCCGATTACTTTTTATTGACATTTCGGCCTTAAACATTGTTTGCTCAGTATTAATGTAATAAATAGATCATTAGTCTCGCTTTATAGCTTTCTCAATTCGATTCTATCTGTAGAGTACTGTAAAAAAGTTGAAACAAAGTATCTGGCTGATGAAGTTTTAATGTACACATATCTTATAAATCAAGTTCGTCCTCTTAGCTTCAGGAATTTCTCACTTCAGATGGCATTTAGATCGATTTTTTAAATCGACCAAGCAGCAGAGGCTCAAATGATGGAAAAGCAAGCACTAGAAAATTTCGAAAATGCTTTGCATTATCCATCGAATTTAAATTTTAGCAAAAAGGTTTAGAGCTTTAGATTTTTATTTATTTAAAAATTATTTTGTATGCTATGCTAAGAGAAGAAAGGCATAGAAAAGGTTTAGAAGTTAGAAGAAGCGAAATCAAAGGCTAAGATGTAAATATTTGCATCGAAAGTTAATATAACTCCAGGGCATCTCTGATATGAAGATGAACAGCTCCCGCTAGGGGGTTTTGTTTGTCTCTTGGGAGGATATAGTAATAGTGTTGGGCTGACTAAACCTTACTTTTAATAAAATGCGCCTCCTACGAAAATGGCTATTCCTTGACCGATAATAATTTTTAGGATTCAAACATTCTTACCACCAGTGATGACGTGGCGTTCCTGATCAATGAATTTTTCATGTGCCTTTGAATGTGGCTGAGTAGCCACTTTTGCTTATCGAAAGGTTATTAAATATACTTATCCCATAAATTCCTAAATTTTGAAATAATATCATTTTTTTAAAATTAAATTCGAGTATTTTGGTAAATGAATTTAGGAAAACATAAAACATACTTTAAGATCTTTAGCATATAACAGATACTGATTTTCAGTTAATTATTTTGATGAGGTGGAATAATCATACACATTTTGCAGTTACTACTGTCAATCAGTTTCATTAAGAAAGTAATAAATCCATCAATTTGATTACTATAATAAAAAGATTATAATTCTATATTGAAGTAATTTGTTTCAAAATGGCATTAATATCAAAAATAAAAGATTTATCTATAAAAATTGAGAAGAAAAATTTGAAGCTTCAAATTATTAATTAAAAATAGGAGCTATAATATTCAAAACCCAAGCTGAACCACCCATGAGGTTAAAACCCATACTAATTTACACTCCCAAGGATTCAATGCTTTAAATTGATTTTAAATACCTATATTAGAAGATTTCTTACAACATTTCTGAGTGCATATGATACATAATGTACTTTCTAGAGGCTAAAAAGATTCTAGATTTCACATAGCTATTATATGTTGACTAATCACTATGCCTTTCATGATTAATTTAATTTAGATGTATGCGTTTACTTCTTTTGTTATTTTTACTTTTTTATAACTTGTTTTCTTTCCTTATTTGAAGACAAAGGCATTTTTTTAAAATCAAATTACGATTTACTACTTCCAAATCAATACGAAAATAATCTGACTAAAGCTTTTTTTTTTTATTGAGAAAGATAAGATTTTTTCTTGATTCCTTAGATTTCCAGTTCACACGACAGTTTTCATCGCTTAAACTGATGAAAAAAATCATTGTGACAGAAATAACCGGCAATTATCATAATCCGAGCAGCTTCTAAACAATACGATCGGAAGCCGAATTAAAAAAAAATGGGCACACGTTTCAGTCTATTCTCTCCTCTATCCAAGAAGGTGCCTTAAAATTGTTCTATAATGGCAGTTGTCATCGGAAGTAGGATGAGTGATTGAACTCATTGACCCTGATCTTGTCTCATTAGAGATTCTTCTGGAGTTTTGGATAAAGCAAGTAAAAATAATTTTTTCCATAAAATTGAATAAAAAGGTACCAAAAATAGTTGGAAATAGCTTTCAAAATTCTTTCATGATCAAAATGTTACAAGTAGCCTTTCATGATATTCCAATAGGTATATTTTCATTTAAACAAGTACTTCTTGAAAAATGATAAATATATAAATGCAATGAATTGCAGCGTAATTTTTGTCTGAATTTTGATTCTTATGTGAAGACCACACAATTCCTTTGATTAAACATAATCAAACTTTTAGAGTTCATAATTCAAATGAGTCACAAAAGTGATTTTCATGCAAAAAATATGCATAATTTTTATTTACTATTAAAGTTTAGGGTTTTGAAAATGAACACATGAATAAACGAATCTTACTTTTATTTTTTATACAATCACTTGAATTTATAGCCTAAAAGCTATTATTTTTCTTTAAAAATAAGATTTCATGGTTTACAATGATTGGACATCACTAAAAAAGATATAATGTATCAGAATGCTTTTATTAATCAATGAAATGTCCCAGTTAAATTATCGAAAAAAGGATATAAACATATTATAAACTAATTGAAAAGCCTAAATGTTAACAGTATTTTTTGAAATTTAACAACCTGTATTTGAATCTTTCTTCCGTTTGATTAAATCTCTTATAGGTATTTTATGAAAAATTAAGAAAGTCTGCATTAAAAAATTTGTGAATAGGTAAATATTGTTTGCTTTTAAATTTCTTTTCAAATTACTATATTTAAACATTGGAAATTCATGTCAACTATTTTATTTTACAACAATTATTTTTGTATCTAAAAATGTTTAATGCTCATTTTTCGTTAAATAGAATGCCTTTTTCAGCATTGAATACACCAATACTTGAAGATAGGATTTATAAATAAACTATATGTTGAAAATATAAATAAATTAAGTATTAACCATTTGATTTTAAATCATTCTATGTAGCCATTCTATGCAAAGATTACGCATAATGCACAAATTCTTCAAAAAAGGATAGATTCTTAGTTGAATCAGTGGAATTTCTCAAACAAAAATTTGATAGATCTGATAGATGAAATAAATCTCATATATATATAAAAAACAATTTCTAGGTTAGTCAATTTTTACACAGAAAATTTTTGGTTGTAGAAGAATTTTTTAATAAAAAACTACCAACTAACTCTGAGAAATAAATACCTGGAAGTAAACCCCAATAGTAGGAATTTTTTTGTAATTTAATGATACTATAACATTAAAACTAAACTTGCATATTGGCAATAATTTTATACTGTTCTCCTGGAATTAAAAAATGTCCTTATTTTATACTAATCATGAATTTCGTTTTAGTAGAAAAAAAAATAACGAAATGCAAAAATGCTTGTCTTAGACCACATACAAACATAAATATTTCTGAAATAGTAAATTAATTATTTTGTTTATGTTGTATCAATTCATCATCATAAATTAGCTGTCCATGGACACAAGTTGATTTGTTGGCATTAATATTTGCTAAAAATTTTCTTTGAATATTATATAACTTGGTTTTCATAGCATTATCAAAGTAAGAAAAAAAAATCAATATACATAATTTATAACGTTTTATAAATCTTACACAGTAATACACACTGGTTTAGATATTTTCTGTTTTTGTTACTTATGGCACTTTTGAAGTCCGCTGACAAACCTGTCAGGGATTTAAGTCGATTGAGCGTCTCCTGTTTTTCAGTAGCGCCAACTATGGCCAAGAGTACAACTTAGCTATTTCATGCGTTTCATTCACTTGCACAATCCCTTTTCTACAGGGAGCACATTCACGCACCTCACAGATAGAACACAGAAGAACAACCATGCCTGAACCGAGATTCGAACCCTGGACGTTTAGATCACGTAGGACGCGCTACCCCTAAGCCAAGACGCCGGTGTTTATTTTCTTAATACTCTATCAATATTTTTATAAATCCAATTACATATGAAGAAAGAGCAGCAGCTATTGAAAATGGGTGAACTTTATAAATGTTTCATCATTGTTTGATTCTTAATTTAAATTTTATTGTAGCTATAAAAAATTAAAATATTTTATTAAAATCGTGATTTGTATTGAAGCCTATTAAACATAGAAAAGTAAGTCAACCTTTCATACTTTGATAATTAATAATGGAATATTCATTATATATTTTATTTCAAGTTGATAAAAAATTTTTTGTCAAAATATTTTTGGAGATAATTTTAGAAAATCGCAAAAATTTTGCTTACATTTTAACTTATTATAATTTTAAAAAATCGCTTTTAGAGGCATATTTTTATTATGTAAAGCTTTTCAATGTCAATTTTAGAAAAAGTATATATATGTTCTGTACTGCGACAGAGTATATTCATACTTCTTTTCATTTACATAAATATGGCATGACATTAGACAATTAAAATGACTTCTAAAGTTAATATTTAAGATCTTTTAGAGAAATAAAAGTGCTTTGTATTTATATATATTTCATATATTTACATTAAGTAAAAATTTGCTGACTTCTTGTTTGATGAGAATTTAGAATCTGAGTAATTTATTTATAATTTTAAGAATCATGCACACTACTGTATTTATGTTCTAAACCCACTGACGAGAGGACACGTTTTATTAGTAGAAATTGAATCTAATCTAGTTTAGTATTTTAAACTCCATACAAAATAATGTTTGTAAATAATAGCTTAACTTGACAGTTTGGGATGCTTTGTAAGTGTTCAGATAGTAGGAAATCTTAGAAAATAAACTCATCAATATCATAAATTAAAGCTTTTCCTCTTCAACAAGGACTTCTTTTTTTAAAAAATTTAAATTTCTGGTATTAAATTGGTACATTTATTTTTGTAAAACTCATTAAAAATGCATTATGTTAGAATTTTTTAAAGAATCGACCAGGATTTTCAATTTTTGGACCGGAGAAGGGATAAAATTAGAATTGTTGTTTAAATATGTAAGGAAACAGCACGGATTTAATATTTTTCCTAAATGTCATTTTTCTATTGAATTTTTTTTATCAACATACGTATATACTTTCCAGTTTGGGGAGAGGACGATATCAGCTAACTGTTTGTCGAAGCTCCTAAAATTAAATTAAGATTAAATTAAGCCGGATTTAAATATATCACATCTACTAGAAAGAACATAATATTCTTTAAGGTTACCATACTTTTTCCATTTAAAAGTCAGAGCTCCTCTCTTCAGAACTGATACCTTGATTTAGGCAAAACGATTGCGTTTATTTACGCGGATCATGAAGCATCGGTTGCTTATTTATTTGGACGGACACACATCAACCCTATATCACATTAGAGACAATGAACCTCTCAATTAAGAAAGAAAAGAGCTACCGGATGTGTTGACTTTGATGAATTGAGCATTTGTGTCTTGACATTCAATGAGCAGCATGATGAATTTACATTTGTAACGTGCTTCATCTATTCCGAAACGCGTTTCTTCTGACGTCAACATCAAGCAAGGTGAAAAGAAGCATGACGATTTAGATTTCTATTTCGTCTACTGAAGCTCTGAAGATACTTCTCATTAATATTTTAATGTCTTATTGTATCTGTGATGGAGATAAATCAAAATTCAATTTAGTAGTTTCTTTGATTTACTTGAAGAAAAATGATTGCACTGAAGTTCATCTAGAATACTAATGATCTCATCACACGTATCAGAACCAAACGTCTCTGTTATCTCTCTTAATCAACAATATTCGGATTCGAGTGTCCGTGTTTAAATTATCTTCTTTGATTTGAATAATCAAGTAATTTCATTTGCTCTCCCTAAATGAATTGATGATATTCAATTAAATTCAATGTGTTAACAGCTGTAAAACCATTTGTTTGCGTGACGTTATAATCCTAGTCTACATAATTTTATGAGACGTCATACATGCCTTTATTAGTTTATATGTTTCCTCGCAGCAACTATAATTATAATAAATGAAGCACTAAATATTCAGAAGAGAACGTCCATTTAAAGAAAATAAATTAGCAATTTATTTGTATTTTAGTTTAAAGAATAAATTTAGCACATGTTTACTTAATTCGAGATAAAATGTGTACTTTTCAAACTTTCAAGTTATAGATTCTTTTTAAAAGCATTAATTTCAAAATAGAATTTTTTTAAAGAAAGCTTCTAATTTTACCAGTAATAATATATAAATTCTTGCAGGAGACATTTAAAAAGTAAATTCCCTTAGCTAAAATTATTTCAAATGTCCAAAAATACTTTTTATTTTTTTTAAATAAAAGAAACTATATAAGGGATAACTTAATGTTTGCAAATTAATTAAAAGTAAAATTTAACAATAAAGCCTTAAAAATCATGACGTGAAGGTAAAAAAATCATGGAATTTTCTGAAGTAAATGTACTGCATTTTATGGCCACATTTATAATTTAAAGTTGTTGATATAACTTATAGAAATTTAAGATTAATTAATGATATTAATGAGATTTAATTCCTAAATTCCAACAAATATTAAATACATAAAATAAGAATTATTTTTATAACCATTATAGTAACCAGAACATATAGCGAAAATAATTTTTTGGGGAAAAATGTCAGCTTTAGCAGCTGAATTTGGTACAGATATATCTCAGGGGCTGAAAAGGGAAAAGCAATTATTTGAAAATTTTAATTAGAGTTCTGAAGTATTAAAAGTTAATCGAAGTTTCTTTTTTATTGATAACTTCAGAAAAAGACTATTATTTCAAACTTATTTTAAATAATCTTGAAGATCACTTCCTCCTCCGAAAAAAATCTCACTAACTATATTTAACCCATTTTTAAAATTTATGACCCATTTTTTAAAATTTATAAAAATGTTTTTATTCATTCTTTTAATTTCAAACCATTTTCATTGTTAATGTAAATATTTAATTCAAGTTTTACTTCTACTTTTCAAAATAAATGAATAAGAAAGTCTAATGTTTCTGCATACTTTATTTTCCCCTTGCTGTTTCATTTTAATCAGCAAAATGCTTATATATTTTATTTCCTTTTTTAAAAAAAAAAAATTTCGCAGTTAATTTTTAAATCTTTTTCGTCTTTAATATCAACGGGTGAAATATATTCTTTAATTTGCGAAATGTAATAAAATAAACCATTTATAAAAATCCTCTAATCTGCAAATTATCCGATGTCAATTTTATAACAGTAGTTAAAACTCTCGTATTACCATTAGATAGATAGGAATGCTTAAAAAAATTGGCGTGTTAAGGTGCTTCTAACGCATATTGATAATTTTGCAATATTCTGTAATATTTCAAAAACTAATAATAAATAATTTTTAGGATTCCAGCTTTGCTAACAAATAAATTTTTTATAATATTTCAATTCATTTTTTATATCACTCAAGTTTTAAATTATTGATTTTTTAAAATAAAAAAAATTATTTCATCTACTTATGTTGTATTTATTTTTAAATACAAAAAATTCATATCTATATCTATATATCTATATCTAATATAGTTAGATATAGATATATAGATATAGATATGAATTTTTTGTATTTAAAA
>JAOUZG010004491.1:3989924-4002162 GCA_026289955.1 Argiope argentata | reverse complement strand
AAATGGAATAAATAATAATATTAAAAAATTGAAATCTGTTATCTCAATGTATCATGTCAGAACATAATTTCTTGAACGGCCAATTATTGAAAATGCTTTACTTAACTAAACAATCTAATCTATTTTTGAAGGGATTTGTATTAATGTTTAAAGAAAACATCTCAACAAAAAATGGCCGATTTTGCAAACGTATGGATTACTCAAACAAATTAAACTATTTTTTAAAAGGATTTTTATTCAAGTTTGAAGAAAGCTTTCATAAAACTAAAAAAGCTGAAAAAATCATCTCAACAAAAAGTGGCAAATTAGAGATTAAAAAGGTCTGTTTTTGAGAAAGTTGAAATTTAAAATTTCAATTCCTTGCCCGCGCATTTTTGTTGACGCCAAAAACCTCACCCTATTGAACCCTCACTAAAGCACCATTGCTCGTCCAAGTTAAATTACATTTTTGTTCATTTTAATTGTTTCATTTGCAAATGATAAAATGTATTGCAAATGATAAAAAAAACCTTATTCTCGAATTTATAGTTTAAAAAAATATCACATTTCCTATTTATTTCTTTTTATATAATCACGTTCTCAAAATGAATTTTTTAAAAGTTTTAATTGCTATAGAAATTAAATTTTTCTTTAATAAGAGCTTATGTAAATGCAATGGCAAGACGTTATTAAAATCTGAGTTTTTTTTAGATGCACGTGCAGATAATATAATTTCAATTTATCGCCTACGCATTTCTGTTGATACCAAAACCTCATCCCCAAAACATCCCCAAAACAAAACATAATAATAAAATTCTGAGTTATATAATAGAAAGATTTAATAATTATTCGTGTAAATTAAAAACTCTCTAAAGCTTTTTTTCCAGTCTTCCTATTTATTTTTATTTTTGAGCAGTTAAAGAAAATGGCAGCCATTTGATAGGATTATTTAACGTCAATAGGTTAAATATCTTTTTTAAAGGTTATTTTAGAATCACTCTGTTAATCTATAATTTTATCTGTAGAATATATTTTTGTGAGGAACCTTTAAGTTCAAAACTTTTTCCTCAACGACATTTTAAAATATTTCTTTAGTAGCCAAAATTAAATACAATTAAAAAGTTTTTTTTCTTTATTGCTATAGACATTTTAAAAAGAATTCGAAAATAATTATTGTAGCTGTGTGGCGTTTCGTTCGTTATAAATTATTAGGAATTTCTTAAAATATTTCATAAAATCAGATAGCTCTATTGATTTCGTATATATTACCGATAAATGAATAATTGATTCAATCTTTAAATATTTTATTTTATCAACCTTATAATATGCGTTTACTTCTTATATTTCCATGATGAATAAACTTATTATTTTGAATATATACTAAAAAAGATAATTTTACAACATATAAAACAACTCGTCAAATTTCCTGCATAAAAAATAAATCTTATTTATATATATTTCATAGTATTAAAGACGTTTTTAAAGATTTTAAATTAATATGCTAATGATAAAAATAAGCTGCCCATCATTCATTTCTTCTAATTTAGAAATTATCGTTTGCATTATGCAAAATAATAGAAAGGGATCTGCAATTAGAAAGACGTTCATTACATTAATATAATCACAGTTTCTTAATATCTTTTGATGGTTTATATAATATTATACAATGATTGCTATTTTATTTTAAATAAAATTCATGTAAAAGGCTTGATTACAAGTATTAATATTATCGAATAATTGAAAATAATGCACTTTATAATCATTTGGAACGGCAGACCCAAAAATAATATTCTCCCTTATATTGATAATAATATTAGTGTTCAAAAACATAATTGATCTATAAAAGAACTAGAAAAAAATTTAACGAATAAGTTTTATGGAAATAAAAATTTCTTGGGGGACTTACCATTTTGATGTCTAGGATCTCAAATCAATATAAATTGTAATTTCAGGAATATAAATTGCGCTAAAATTGAGTAATTAAAATAACAATTATGTTTTACACCTAAGACTAACATTTCCCAGAAATGTTTTAGAACTTTCTGTCTGTGGTAGAAATGAAGAACTCTGTAAAAATCGTTGCCATAGCTGTTAGGATTTCTTTACAATTAAAACTGAAATCGTCTGCTTTTAATTCTTGAAAATAATTATGAATTTTAATTTCTGTAAAGAAAAGGATCATTTAATTTAAAAGAAGTTTTTAAAATTTATGTTTTATTTGTTTATTATATTTTTAAATCTGCATTTTGTAAAATAAATTTTAGAATTCCTTTTGTATTTTCTTAAGTGAATTTTATGCATATGTATATAAAATAAATAAATAAATAAAATTTAAAGAATTCGTTAAAAAAAAACAAATTTTCCAGAATTAATATGTAACCTGGCAACAGAATAAAATAAAAGTTCTTAACGATTTATTTTTATTTTAAATCTCATTTTAACTAAATTACAGCTGTTATTTGAAAATAGTGTTTTTATTTAGCCTTTTATTTTCCTGAAATTTATGATTCATATATATATGGAATTTGCAATTATGATAAGAAAAATTTGATTAAAATTGAATTTTAAAAATTTTACTGGAAAACAGTGTAAAATGTACATAAACTTAATATTTGTGAATATTATGTATGATTACCTCAAAAAAGGAGAGGAAGAAAGAATTGCTAAAATAGGATTTTCACAGAAATGAAGGAAAGAATAACAATCCTATGATAAAATGTGCAAGGATATTTCGAAATCAAAAGACAGCGGAATGATCAGAAGAAAATTATTCTACTTCAAGGTACTTGTAAATGAATTCCTTTAATTTATAATTCATTTAGTAAACATAATGATAAATTAATTTAAGATTTGCAATGAAGATTTCGGATATAAGCTTATAAAATAAAAATTGTTTAATTTATTTATCCATTTGAATTTAAATCCTAAGTTATATTGTTCAAGAAACAGTTGAAGAGTAGGAATAAATTTATCATAAGTATAAATATATTTAGATCCGTTTTACTTAATATATCTATAATTATTTTTCTGTCGGATATTTCTCTATAGAAAAATCATAGAACTTTATTTAATTTAATATTCAAGATACAAATATAGATTTAAAAAATTACACTAATTAAGGTTATTTCTACCTTTTTGATATAAATTTAAGTAAGTACAGCTTATTTCAATCAGTGAAATCGTTACATTATTAATTAAAAGAGATTGATTCTTGTGTGGAATATTTCTTTTTCTGTAACAGGAGAACTTTTCCAGCTCGCCCCCTAGCGGTCACTTCCCAAAACTTCAGTCTGTGTTCTGGAGTCATGGAGTAAACATGATGTTTTCCCCCGATTACTATATTTTTAACTAATTGTTTGTATTAATCGTATGTCAGTGTATTGTGATTTGTGTGTTATGTCCTTTAATGTTTATTAAAAAGATTTATGTAAATTTAGCTTCTTCCTTTAAGAGTTCTGTTTTTCCCTAGCAGGAATAGCTTTTGGCGCCCAATGGTAACTAGTCTTGTTAACGGCTACAAAAAATGGCTCCCCAACGCGCGGCCCGATCGTTTTTCACCCCACTGTAAACATCCATGTTTAGACTCCAGAGCAGAGGCTCGCTTTCCTTTTCAGGTTATTATTGCAAATTCATCCTGTAATTTTCGCAATTCAATCCTGAATTCTATGCTATTTCCGTCCTGGAATTGATGCATATAAACCTTCATCCCGAAGCTGTGTTTTGTTTGGTGATAAATCTTCAACCGAAGTTAGTTTCTTAGCGAAGAGTGTAAGTAACTTTTCATTTTATTGTCGTCAATCCTGACGCGTATTGAATTGTGAATGAGTACTGAAGAATTATTACAAATATTATTTATGTTTTGTTTAATATCGTATTCATAAGCAATTTATAAGAGGAAAAAAAACATTTTTTCCTTCAATTACTTTTTAGTTTACTTTTATAAAATTCTGTATCGTATCTACGTCAATCCTGATGTATATAAAATTATGAATATTTGTTGTTGAAGAGTTAGTATAAATAGCATTGATGCTTATTTAAAAGCGTTTATAAAAGTAGAAAGAACCAGCAAATGAATTTTTAAGTAGATTAAAACTTTGAAAGTGTTCACCGGAAATAAAAAGCATTCTTTTAATTTGTGAATTGAGTATACCAGTCATATGAAATTGAAACTAATCATATATGTTCAAGAAGTGCTGCTGAGTTTGTTTTTAGAAGAAAAATACTAATACATATTCGGTTATTGTGTAATTTTATTTTTGATTATATGTGTTTTCGGAGGGATTTCTAACATTTTGAATAGAAGAGTTTTATTTCTTTTTAATTTCAAATATTTCATTGTTGTATTTTATTGCATAAATATAGCGTTTTAATATTATTTCTGCATGGTATTATTATGTCATTTATAATCTTAGTGCAAGAAATATGAAACTTAGTTGAAATATTATTTAAATACAGGCAAATGTCATTACTTTCTAAATGATATAACTTGAAATTGCATTCTTATTTTATTGTAGTAAATTTATAACTTTTCCTTGATATTCAGTGAAAACTTTTAATTATATTTTGTCTTGTCAAATGAATGCTTATATACATATGTTTTTTTTTTACTCTATAAAGTATTTGGCATCATTTTTTTTCTTGCAATTGATTCACGATAGGAAGTGAAAATTTGTTTAAGTGTAAATACATTTTTGTACTGAGAGTAAATATATAAATTTTTGCTTATCAATTATACTTTTGCAATTGACTGCACTGTAAAAGAACTTATTTAAGGCATTTGGTTGCCTCCAGATAAGAACTCATTTATACTCCTTCTCTGGTTCCACTTTGATTCATTCACACCATGGCTTTCCTGGCTCAGTGCACAATAGATGATCTAAAAGCTCTAGCAATGGATCTTGGAATCGAAGTGAGAAGCGATATGACGTTCTTAAGAATAAAAGACCTCATTACTAAAAGTACATCATACGATACTAATTTCTGTAAAACTCGTCTTGCTTTTATACAAAAGAAAGCAGAAGAGGAAAAAGCTGTCGAAGCTCAACGCGTCGAAAGGGAACATGCTTTTGAGTTAGAAAAATTGAAAATTCAACTTGAAATGCAAACAATTTCTCAAAAGGAGACAGTTCTAGAAACTGATCAGCATAGAATGGATATTACAAAAGTTGTCCCAAGATTTAACCCAAAAGAAGATGAAATAGGGCTCTATTTGACAATATTTGAACGTCAATTAAGATTCTTAAGCATTCCAGAATCAAAATGGATTCCTTATTTGATAAGCTCATTGCCTATTGAAATAGCACAGCTTATTGCGAGAGAAGACGAGGAAGATTCACAAAATTACCGTAAAGTTAAAGAAATGCTTCTTAAACGATACCGATTAACTGCGGATCGTTTCCGACAATTATTTTCTCAACATAAGAAGAGCCCAGATACAACTTGGAGAGATTTCTACTTTGAAATATCAGCATATTTTGAGGGTTGGATCACAGAACTTAACATTAAAGACTTTGAACAGCTTAAAAGTCTAATCATTAGCGACCAAATTAAGAAAAAAGCCCCACCTGATCTTAAGGAACATTTTCTTGATTCATGGGCCAATTGGAACCAGCCTTTAGAACTAGCAGAGAAATTGGATTCCTATGAAAATAACCGCCAAGGTTCTAAGAAACTGTCAACTTCACATAACAAACAAAATTTTAGAAGTGACTTCGCAGTAACAGAGAGAAGGTCTAAGTTCCCTACCATATCAAGAGAAGACAAACAGGAAAAGACAGCGAGAAATGTATTCTCCAGGAAGACAAACTCTATCCCAGAAAGAAGAGCTGTCCAATGTTATGGATGTGGAACACCGGGTTATATACAATCTAAGTGTCCTACCTGCTCAGCTTCTAAAAGTGAAGTTAAAGCGTCTGTAAACAGAATGGATTTATTTACTCTTGAATCTGTAATATCGCCTAAGAGTTTGATTGTTCTCAAAATTTGTGGAGTAGAATCTGCTGTATATGCCGATACTGGTGCATCTCACTCTATTGCTGGAGAAAAGTTGTTCCATATGCTACAAAGCAAAAAAGTAAAATTTGAATCCAAGACGTTTTCTTTGACACTCGCTGATGGAACACAGAGAAACGTAGCTGCCTTGACTGCGATTGTAAATCTTGAGGTCGAAGGTAAGGTGATACCGACAGAATTAATTGTTTTACCGGAAGCAAAGGGAAACAGAACACTCCTAGGGACAGATTTTCTCCAGTCTGCTGGAATTGTTCTTGATGTTCCCAATGGTAAATGGCATTTTTGTGAAAAACCTCAGATCCAGTATTCTTTTTACAAGGTACCTCCCAACAATGAAAATTGCTTTGTTGCCGAATCAAAAGAAAAGATTCCTGAACTGTCCAGTTCCAGTCAAGCTCCCGAAACTTCGTCTAATATAAATCTTCGAAGTGACGAGGGTAGGCATCTAACAAAAGAACAACGTGACCAGTTAAACAGCGTACTACAAGAGTACAAGAGTTGCTTCGAACCAGGGGGAGAACCAACGCCGTTTTGTGAACACCGTATAAATACTGGAAATAATCCACCGGTTGCAGAACCACCTTATCGCATGAATCCTGCGAAAAAGGAATTGCTAAAAAAAGAATTGGACACTCTCTTGTCTGACGGTATAATTGAAGAATGTGAATCCCCGTATGCCAGCCCTGTCGTACTGGTTTCTAAACCTAATGGTAGTATGAGACTTTGTGTGGACTTTCGCAAACTTAACGCTATTACTGTTGCGGACACGTATCCCCTACCATGCATGGACGATTTGCTCACAGAAGCTAAGTCAACCACTTATATGTCAACTATGGATCTCAAATCGGGATATCATCAAATAAAAGTGCATGAAGCTGATCAAGACAAAACAGCTTTCATTTGCCCATTTGGAACGTACAAATATTTGCGCATGCCTTTTGGACTACGAAATGCACCTGCAACATTCCAACGCCTGATCGACAAATTTATAACAGGTCTAAAGAATGTTTTTGCTCTATCTTATTTAGATGACATTATTATTTTATCAGAGACTTTTGATAAACATCTGAGCGACTTACGAGCTGCTCTTGAAAGACTTTCTTTGTTTAAACTACATGCGAACAGAGAAAAATGCCATTTCGCTTGTGATCGCGTAAAATATTTAGGTCACTGGATAACATCAAATGGAATAGAAGTTGATCAGGAGAAAGTATCCGCAATTCAAAAAATTCCTGTTCCAACTAATGTGAAAGAAGTCCAGTCCTTCTTGCAAACTTGTTCATGGTTTAGAAGATATGTTCCAAACTTCGCAAATATTGCAAGGCCTCTTAGCAATCTTACTAAAAAGAATGTACAATGGATTTGGGGTCCTGAACAACAAGAAGCATTCGAAACCTTGAAGAAAAGATTAATGACACCTCCCGTGTTAAAACAACCAGATGGATCAAAGCCATTTCGTATCCGAACAGATGCTAGCAGTTATGCTCTTGGAGCTGTCCTTACCCAAGGAGAAGGTCCAGAGGAGCATGTTATTGAATATGCCAGTCGCCTTCTTATTCCAGCGGAGCAGAATTACTCAACTACAGAAAGAGAAGCACTAGCAGTAGTTTGGGCTCTTGAGAAATTTCGCGGTTATGTCGAAAACCAAGAAATTATAATAGCAACTGACCACCAGCCTTTAAAATGGCTTATGAGCATCAAGTCGCCATCAGGTCGTTTGGCAAGATGGGCACTTCAGATCCAATCTTTTAATCCCAAAATCGAATATACGCCTGGTAAGTCAAATGTCCTTGCAGACATGTTGTCTAGGCCTACTAATTTAAATGAAGATGTCCCTTGTGACGTATTTGCAGTATCAGCTGATTTCCCAGTAAGAGGGCCAAGAGACATCCGAGAAGAACAGTTGAAAGACGAAGAATTAAAGAAGATAATTGACTGCTTTGAAAGTAGTTCAAAAGATGAGAATTTTGCTAACTGGACAAGCCGAGGTTATTTAATGAACCAAGGTATTCTGTATCGCTATTCACCCGAAGTAGAAACAGAAGAAGCACAACTCGTAGTTCCTGTTCAGGAAAGAGAGAGAGTTTTGCAAGAGTACCATGATGCTCCAACAGCTGGACACTATGGGGCAGAAGGGACTTACAATAAAGTCGCCTGCCGATACTATTTTCCAGGAATGCGGAAATATATTGCGGAATATGTTAGAAATTGTCCGGATTGTAATCGTTATAAACCGAGTAATCAAAAGCCAGCCGCTCTTCTGAGAACTCCAGTATATGCACAGAGATTTGAAACTCTTGCTATTGATTTGTTTGGTCCTCTTCCTGAGACCTCAACTAGTAAGAAGTGGATTTTTCTCGTAGAAGATACCAGTACAAAATGGGTGGAGTTGTTTGCTCTTAAAGAAGCAACATCAGTAAACTGCGCAAAAACCTTAGTCGAAGAAGTATTCCTAAGATTTGGACTTCCACGTAGACTTATCAGTGATAATGGTTCACAATTTGTCAGTGCTGTAATGCAACAAACTTGCAATTTTCTTGGCATCAAGCAAGACCTTATTCCTCTGTATCATCCCCAATCCAACCCATCCGAACGTAAAAATAGAGATCTCAAACCCCGACTTGCCATACTAGTCAGAGATGAACACGACACTTGGGATGAAAAACTACCAATGATTCGCTTCGCACTAAACACTGCCAAATGTGAAACAACCGATCACACAGCAGCTTATTTGCAATTTGGTAGAGAATTAAGAACAACAGATGATGTCACACACGACTTAAGAGCCCTGATTGACAATGATAATTTCGTAGCCGAGATAACCCCATATCTCAAACGGTTTGCTCGTTTAACTGCAGAGATTAAAGATCACGTCGAGCAAAAGCAAGACAAGCGTAAAGCTTATTACGATCGTCGACGGCGACAAGTTTTCCACATGCCAGGTGATCTAGTATGGGTGACATTGCATCCTGTTAGCAAGTCACAAAATAAGAAAAGTCGCAAATTTATGCCCAAGCGGGAAGGACCTTATTTAGTGGTTACTAATCGTTCACCTACTACGTATGACATTGCTGACCCAGCAAAGCCAAATGAAGTCCTTGGGACTTACCACAGTTTAGCCTTAGAGCCTATGAACTTCCAGTCGCTAGAGACAGTGGAACTGTAGTACCTCTCCGGAGACGTGGCAGACCAAAGAAGTTATGTGCTGACTCTTCGCCGAGACGTCGTGTGAGCCAGAGGGGGAGTCTGTAACAGGAGAACTTTTCCAGCTCGCCCCCTAGCGGTCACTTCCCAAAACTTCAGTCTGTGTTCTGGAGTCATGGAGTAAACATGATGTTTTCCCCCGATTACTATATTTTTAACTAATTGTTTGTATTAATCGTATGTCAGTGTATTGTGATTTGTGTGTTATGTCCTTTAATGTTTATTAAAAAGATTTATGTAAATTTAGCTTCTTCCTTTAAGAGTTCTGTTTTTCCCTAGCAGGAATAGCTTTTGGCGCCCAATGGTAACTAGTCTTGTTAACGGCTACATTTCTGCATTAATATCGTTAAACATTTTCTTTATAAAAATACAAATATTTTTGTTAAGATTTTCTTAATTTATTTTTCGTTTTAATAATCAATATCTCAAGTTTGGGCTCACAACATAGAATAATTTTTTTAATTCAAATAATTAGTTTTATTTAAAAATTGTAAATTCTTTCATAGAATCGGCAATAAAAGTACATAAAGTTTTAAAAAGTGCTTTTAATTAAAGATCATTGCCTAATATCCTGCATTTTGCAACTATTGACTGTATTTACAAGAGTTTACTAAGGATTAGAGACCAGATAATTATAAAATGTTTTAAGCATTCATTAAATTCTACTAAATGGCAACAAAAAATTACATTTATGTTAAATTTTCGTTAAATTGTAATTATGATCATATCACTACCACAACTGCGCAACATGTTCTCTAACTCCATTTTTGGAAGTTACATCATTTTTCCTTCGATAAAAATTTAAGAAATTCCAAGTTTAAATAGATGTAGCTCTTTTATGCATCCTGAAAGGGCATAATTGAACAATGCATATATTTTTAGGAAGCCACTGCAAAAATTAAGTGATAACAATTTTTAACAAATGAGTGCTGATTTTCACACTTGCTTAATTTCTTAGGGAAATGACAAATTTCATGAATTAAATCTTATCAAACTTTAAATTTTCATACAGTGCAATCTTTTAGGCGAATAATTTTAGTAAACGTTTAGCATTTGACGTTCGATATTTTTCTTTAAAATCTTCATTTGTATATTTTGAAGCAGACGATTTTTTAAAATCTCTTTCTCGCTGAGCAAAATAATTACAAACACAAATGGAGAGATTATTTCTAAAATGTAGACTTTCACATAGAAAATTTAAATAGATTTTTCCCCTTTGTTCTTTGCAGACATCTATTTAATAGATTTCTTGAAAGAATTGTTGTAAATTATAATGAGCACTATAAAGATTTCAGTGAAGATTCGTAACAATGATTTAAATATTTACATTTTTATTGATAAAAAGTTAGTTAGTACTATAGTACATGCGCAGTATTTTAGGTAGGAAATAGTGCGAAAGCCTCAAAGATTTGCGTAGTCAAAACACGAAAATGAGAGATATTTACTTTATCAACATTAAAAAAGGTTTCCTTTAACTTGAAAAATGCTTTAAAGTTTCCTCCTATTGAAAAACTAATTTAAAAATTAGTTTCGATTCATCTATCATTATTTGTTTTTGATAGATGAAAATTGAAATTCGAGGTCAAGATTATTTTCTTTCACATTTCAAATTGTAAACAAGCATTAAAACTGTCCCATGCATTTTTAATGTGTTATGAGTCCTATTTTGAAAATCATTAATAGTTTGAATCTTACTTTATTCTAATCCCTAATAGTTTTACTTATAATTGATCATTCTGTAGTTTGTACAATGTGCAATTTTTCAGAAAAATAATTGAATGAGTGGTGTAGCAGATTTGATCATCTTATTTAAAGTTGCAAACAAAAATTTTTGCTCCTTACAATTACCAAAAAAAAAGAAAAAATTTCTTTAAAAATAGCGCATGTAAACAGGATAAATGATAATTTTTACTGCTGTAGTAATTTATTGTAAATACTTCAAATTTTGCTCATAGATACTGAAATTTTAATTAGAAATAAACATAAAGGTCTTTACATCTCGAGTAAAGCCAGAAATATCATCTAATTTTTCATCATACCCAAAAATTTAACGTTTAAAAATAATGAGACAAAGTTTTTTAAAACCTTTTTTATTATGGTTAGTTGAAATTAACAGCAGGCTAATCTGGCAGTGCAATCACAGTATTTTCTGAGTTTGACTGAAAAGCAAATCTTCGCTCAAAGAAACCGTTCTATTAAATCATCTGTAATATTTTCAATTACAAATAATCTCAAATCTGGGAAAATATAAATTGTAAATAAAATAAGTGTAGGAAAATCGAAATCAGAAAGATGATTACCAATCGAATCGCATCAATTATCGTATACGCGGTATTGAAGAAATAGTGCAAAGTGGAATTCTTCAAATGTGAGTTTTCTTAAGTAGATATGTCTACCATACTCTAGATTTCCAACTCGTTGAAAGTCTTCTGATCACAATTATCATTCTGCAGAAATCAAAAATCAGTCATCGAATCTCTGTAGAGTCCATCAGCACGGTATTTCAGTTTTGCGAACACGCAAGACGGATGGACACAACTCATTGTGTTCGAATATCGATACCATCGATGTTCTCCGAACCGATGCGATCCTCGATTCTCAGAAAAATATTCCACTTTCTTTTTCGGTGTCTCTGTTCCTTTTCTTTCTATCGTTCCTCGCCATCATTTTTATGAAGAAATTGTGCGATGGCATAGAATGAGCCGTGGGAGAAGGTCCCGGTTGTGGCAGACCATGGGATTAAGAAATTTCAGCAAGAAAAATTACTTTTTTTATCGCATGATGTCCTAGAAATATACTTGAAAAATGCACAGGAAGTTTTCTAGCTTCAACAATACTTTTCCTTTTTAAAACTTGCATGTGCCCATGAAATAGAAAATGGAATATTCTTATGAATATATAAGAATATTCCGTTAAAATAAATAATAAATATAAATATATAAAAAAAAGATTAAGCTGAATATATATATATGTGTGTGTGTATGTGTGTGTGTGTATGTGTGTGTGTGTGTGTGTGTGTGTGTGTGTGTGTGTGTGTGTGTGT
>JAOUZG010004491.1:3966468-3989283 GCA_026289955.1 Argiope argentata | reverse complement strand
CACACACACACACAAATGGTTTAATTTAAAGTAAAAATTAAGAAAAATCAATGGAAAAATGTCAGAATTATTCAAAATAAACATTAGCAGATTTTGGCCTAAAAAATTGAGGGTACACCAACGAAATTTGTGTAATAACTCGCAAAGAATGAAATTATAAATATTTAATTACATGTCTTTTCGCTTTTATAATAACTTTTCAACGTCAACGTGCTGATTCGACAAATTTTTGGTAGTATTTGAAGAATATTTTACGCATTCTTCTTGCAACAATTGATTTAAATAGGATTTGTTTCTAATTTTGTGCTTTTGAACCAATATCTTGAATGTGTTCCACCGATATTCAGTATCATTGATATCAGGGTACTATGGTAGTATGTCTGAAGCTATTTTCAACGAAAAAAAAACAGCATTATTTTAGTGTTACGTGCATTCTTTTTGGGGTCATTGCCCTGCTGGAAAATGAAATTTCCACCTAAAAGCAAAATTGTTTGCACTTTCCTACAGACTACTATGACCACATGGTTCATCAAACCTATTGCAGAAATTTCTGAAATCATTGTCAGAAATGTAAATGCTGAAGCGGGGCAAAATGTCATTAGACAATCTGAATATGAAAGTAAAATTGTTAGAGAGAGACCGTTCATCAAATTGCAAAATCAGAAAAAAAAAGTTTGAAGTTTTCAAAAACTTATCAATTGAAGACCAATAACTTTTGGAAGAAAGTTATGCTTAATGGTGAAAGAAAATTCCACATTTTTGGCAGTGACAGCCGTTACAACGTATGGTGAAAGCCTAGTACTGCTTTGGATTTTAAAAAATGTACTTTTACAGTTAAACATTGTGGTGATTCTTTTATGATTTAGGGTGGTTTGGCTTCCTCCTAGGTAGGACATTTATTTCTTATTAATGGCATTATGAACCATATGGTTAACTTAAATATATTTCTTAGGGAAGAATAGAAATCTTAAGGGAAGGACTAATAATTTGGTTCTAGGTGAAAATTTCATTTTCTAGCAGGACAATGACTCCAGAAAGAATTCATGTAACGCTAAAATAATGTGCTAACCCTAATAATTTTTTAATTGCAAACAGTACACTACCACAGTACCCTGATATCAATGCCATTGAATATGTGTGGGCCACATTTTAAATAGTGGTTCAAAAACAAAAAGTTGGAAACGAGTAATATTTAAAACAAGTGCGGCAAGATGAATGGGTCAAAACATTTTCAAATACTGCCGAAAATTGATAGAATTGGTACAACGACGTTTAGAGGCTATTATAAAAGCTAAAAATCATGTAACTAAATAATAACACTTTCTTTTATTGGGAGTTATTACAAAAATTTCGTTGGCTGTATTCTCAATTTTTTGAGGCAAAAATATGTTAATGTTTATTTAAAATGCTTCTAATATTTTTCAGTTTTAGTGGTTTTTCGTTAATTATTTTTGTTTTTACTTGAAATTAAATCACCTGTTATATATAAAAATAAAGATATGTTTGGACTTCTAGTTAATATGTTATTTGGATTGAAATATATATATATTCAATTCTCCTTCATTGGTCTTATTAATATATATTTGACAATGAAAAAATGTTATAGTCAAGTTGGAAAATCCTTAGTTTTTTGGGTTTTTTTTAAATATTGGTCAAGATTGGAAAATTTTTATTAGGACCTCCTCTATTGTAGTTGGACGAACCAATTACTCCCTAATGAGCTTCGGTTCCAAAAAGGTACAATTCATGTTCAGTTTTTGTAATTTTTAAAAATTCTTTTTCAAACATTTACATTTCACACCCAATTGAATTAACTAGAGTGGGAAAGGGTAGGAGCACGTAGTCTGGATAATATTTCAAGAGGCTAAAATTATTTAAAGTTAAAGAATGCAATGTTTTTCTTCTCAGTTGAAAGCTATTAACACATTTCCAACCAAATTAAGGGCGAAATTACTGTATCCAGCCTTTTTTTTTCAATTTGAATATTGATTAAATTGGTAATCTAAATCTTGCTGTTTTGTTGTTGTTGCTGCTGCTTTTCTCTTCTAAGATATTTTCCACTAATAAATATTAAATCTCGAAATTGCTTGAATTATACGAAAAACAAAACAAAAATAATTGTATTTAATTTTGAAAATTTCAAAAATAAATTAGTTAAAGAAATTTTCTGTCTGTGCTCTTTTTATTTTTTATTTTATTCAATCCAAATTTGAAAATGTTAAAACAGTTGGGGCGAGAGCTGCATTCCAATTTTAACGGAAATTAGGATATTTAGCCAATGTTATTTCCAAATAGATCCTGTAACTCCTAATACCGGCCGTGGTCAACTGTTCGTCCTATCCACCTTTCAATCCAAATCAAAATGTGAAGTGAAACCTTCCCTTTTCGTCACACGTCTAATTCTCCCGCGTCCAATTACGCGTAATTACCTTTTCCGCAGTGTTCCCCACCCAGAACCGAAATAAAACCGAGCCGAAAGGATGCCACAAGAGTCCCCTTTTCTGTTTCTCGTGGCGCGAAATGGATGCATCGCACCGCGGAGATGGAGGCAGAATTCATCAGGGATTCAGATCACGCGCACCCATTAACCACACTACGGTGGCTTCTGGCGGGGCTTTCGACTCGCACTTCCCGGAAGAGCGGGACGCCATCTCGGAGAAGGAATCGCCCAGTTAGCCTCTCCCGTGATGATTTTCAAGCCAAAAGTTGGCGGGATTACCTGGAAAGGAAGAGAATGATTAGGCATTTAATCAGCAGTTTTAGGAGTGATGTGAAAGTAATTTAGAAGGAGAAAGATAAAGTGAGATAATCATGGCATGGTGGTACAATACTCAATTCAAATAAAAATGGACATGTAAAAACCCTTCAGATATCAAAATTTGAATTTTTAACCTAATCTTTATCATTTATATATAGATATGTCTATCTTTTCCTGGTGATATTTAAGGGGTTTCTTGGAAAATGTATTAGGAAAAATCCGTTGCTTTTTTGTTAATTTACAAGTTTATTCCATGATTTTTTAAAGTTACTTTTCTGTTAATTTTTCTTGTTGTGAAATTAGATTATTATTAAAATATGATTCAATAGTGATTTTTGTTTTAAATTTTTTTATTTCATTTGCATATTTATGTCTTTTATTTATGAAAAAAAGATATATATTTCCAGACTAAAAGACACTTTCTTGAAAACAATGAATATATATTTTTTATACAATAAATTAACTTATTATAAGAGGAAAAAATCCATAATCAAATCATTCAAATATGGTTTCACCATACTTTGTGTTAAAATATTTTGTCGGGATGGAGAGATCAACTAAAGATAAACTCTATGACGGAAAGTTTTTGCCAGAATATTTCTTTTATCAAATTTCCTTCTCAAAATTGTGCAAGTGGGTTCAATTTTTTTTCTTTTACTTTAGGGAATAAATGAGAAATTGTTTTTAAGAAACAAACAGTATATGCCGACCCATCAAAAGAAAATGAACTCATGAAATTATAAGGCTTGCTTGCGAATTATTTAATCATGTATTTGTAGTTAATATTTTTATAACACATGTTCACAAACAATGGCCTGAAATTAAAGAAAAAATTAGCTTAAAATATATGACAAACATTTTGTTAAGAAAAATTTCCTATATGGGATATTTATAATTGGTTTAACAATATTTCAACATTTCCAGTTAGGATATTGAAGTCACAGTAACTTTATAATAACATTAGTATAATAGTATTTAAAGTTGGAATTTTAAAGCCACGGTGACTTTATGGTAAGGGATCTGTTTTTTATTCGACTCTATTTTATTGAATATTTGCCGCTTATATGAGTCTGTTGTACATTAAATTAGTCTTTTAGAGTCGTTAATATCTTATTGTAGGTGATTATGGAAATTTAAGAAGTAGAATATTGGTCCAGGTGTACTCCTCAACATCTGAGCATTTATGTGATGCACCTAATTTAATTTTGGACCATTAATTTTTTTTACATGGTTAATAAGATATCGAACATTGATGATATAATTTTAAAAAACTTCTTTCTGTTTTCTCTTTCAAATTGATTTGAAAAGATATGTTTATCTAATGTAACATTTATTTTTTTGTACCTTAAATTTATATTTATATAGAGGTATATTTCTTCCGTTATATGAACAACGGAAATCCTATTAAATAGAGAAAATAAACAATTTAAATTTGCAATACATAAATCAAAATTAAAAATAAAATTTTAATTCCTATTTTATAATGATCTTTTCTAATCTAATATTAAAAAGTCTTAATTTAATATATTTTATCAAACGCTTTTAACATGTTATTTTAAAGCTAATTTTCAATTTTCAGCCATGAATTGATAAAGCAGTAACAGTTCGGAATTTGCTTTTAATTAGAAATTAAGCTTTAAATATTAGCTGATAAATTTATTTGTCATTGAAAAAATTCAATTAATTAATTTTCTATTAAAAACAAAAATTTAGCTTAGTAAATAATATCATTTGAAATATTTAGTAGCAATTTTTTTAACAATATATCATTTTATAATATGTGTTTGTAATTATGTCATTAAATGAATGCTATATGCGTTCGATACGCAAAGCCAAATAAAAAAAGAGAGTATTTACAATATCCATAACATCTTAAGAAGATTAGAAACCGCAACCGCAAAATGATGCTTATTAGCCGGATAAAAATGTATCTAATTCATCAAGATTTAAGCATCATGACATATGGAAGCGTCTAGCAAATCAAATCGGTTTGTATCTTGATGCATTTCAAAATGAGTGATAACCTTGTTGCAATAATTTACTTTCTGTTGATTTTGGTGCAGAGTATTCGGGTACTGTACAATTATGAATTTCCTCTCGATCATAAATAGTTCAGTAACCTGAGAGCTAGCTCTGGCAACAGAACCTTCTAGCATGAGTGAGACGTGCCGAACCTAAAATGGAATTTGCTCAAGTACCGTGAAGCACATCTTGGCAGGAAACGTGAATTTCACAAAGCTCGAAGTCTTTTAGCCGAACTAGTTATACGCTAGTAGCTAATTTTGATGGTCTTTCCAACTTTTAAAAAGAATTTTAAATTTGTATAGGACTGTAAAATAAACTTGTTTACGCTTAACAGTATTATGGAGAATTTCAAATTGATTAACTATGGTAAAATTCATAAAACCAAAATTTTATTATGATGTTACACATTCCCTGCCCTTTTTTAATGATTTTATTATATTATATATTATATTATAGAATTATATCGTAGTTTAGCTAATGATGTAAAATAAAATTATTCAAAATTTTGTGATGTCTACTTAGTAATCATCAAACTAAATTAAAGTAACGAGATATCTTTGTTTTCATTAGCAGATATTCTATTATTCACATTAATATTCCCGGGGGGGTACCTCGAAAAGAGCATGAGATGCTTCCGGCATGTTGGCTTGATCTCGCCACCCAGGAGGGTACACAAATAGGTGGGAATCTGACTCCTTTCATCGATGATGCGATGTACTTCCTACGTGAAGGGTTGTACCGTGGCCGGTGATGGCCCTTAGAATTCAACCACAGTTCCCGCCAATGTTGCTGTTGCAGCGTCCGGCCATTAATTTTATAGCTTATTCGTGTACCATCTGGCAGGTCGGAGAGTCATCGTTAGGGCTTATGACTATTCACATTAACAGGAAAAGAAGGGTTATAATAGTTAGAGAAAATCGTCTCATAATTCAGTATAATTAGAAACTAGAAAACCGAGATCTTGTAAAGATATATTAGCAAACAAAAGTAATTCATTTATGTTTTGTTGCTACAACTGTCTTCCCCATTACATTTAATCGACTGCTTATTACTCTAACTACAGGCATTTCGATAAACTCGGGATGATATTAGTTAATTGAAAATACACATACACACACAACTCCTAGTATATCAAAAATGCCTAAATGTTTTCAATCGGAATAATAAAGAATCTTGAATAAATAGATGTCAACCACATTTAACTAGAACCATTTATTAATTATCGGAAACTGATTCTGAAGCATACAAATAAATTATTCAGCGAATAACACAAAAATGGTTTTAAAGAAAAATATTGAACATTTCACTCTGTAATATTAAACAGTCATCAAGAAATTTATGGAGTTCTTTATGATTTAGTCAGTGTTCTGTGGGTCTTCAAAATGGAACAGAAATCCACTTAAAACCTTTTTAGAAATGATGTTTATCAAAAAATCATAGAATAATGAATAAAACATTAAACAATGTATTTTGTATTTAAGAATTCCATGAATTTTATTTCATTCATTATGAATTTTGGAACGGTCAATGTCATTTATTGATCATTAATCATTAAATAAAGTTTTCTTATTTAGATGTTAGATTTGTATAAAAAATTTCATGCTAATCGCGATTATTATTGATAACAACCGATTAATCACACGGACCATGAAATATGTACAGAAGTAAACACATAAATGAACCGTAAAAATATTAATTGTTAAAGATTAACTTAAGCTTAACATTTTGAATAGACCCTTCAGCGTATTATAGCAAGAGCAGATTTGGATATTTTAATGTTAGAATGTATAGCAGATTACACCAAATTAAGAGCCACAAAATTAATCGTCCAATTATATTAAATTTTGATTGTGGAAAGGTATTTTGTTAAGAAAAGAAAAACTATTCCATTAAAACTTATTATTCATTAAATACAGCTCATTTTATGTTATTAAATGAGCACAATTTATTACTCTAATGTGAACTAAAAATCTATCAACTTCACCCACATATCTTTTTTCTGCAAAGAATTAACATTCTTGAGGTGTATTCCTAGAGAATTCTTACTTCGCTGTTTTTCCTCCATAAATTTCCTTACTTTGTTTTCCTTCATTCAGCATACTTTTAAAATAATTTATCATTCTTAAGTGCAGTAAATGAAACTTCCTCTATTTCTGCACCATTTTCGCATTCTATTTTTCCTCGTGATGTCAAAGACTTTTAAATTCATTTGTTAGTTTTGTTTAAATAGCCTGTTAAATTTATAATTCCCTGAAAGAAAAAAAGATCATTTTTCATATTCAAATATATGCATGATTATATTCATCTGATATCAGATATTAAATTAATCTGTCTTGCATATTTTATATGCATTTTTCTTAAGAAGCTGAATTTTAATCGTAATTTAATCATTTATTAAGAAATGAACTATAATATTAAAGTCACGTAGTAGTAATTTGTTATAATTTCTACAAAAAATCGTTTGCTACATATGTTTTGAATTGGAATTACAAATTTAATAAAAAAATTTCTCATATTTTATTTTGTCATTATTATTAAGAAAAAAGTAGTTACAAAGTAACAAAATTATGAATGGTTGCTATCATAAAGCAATAATTTTGGTCTATTATAATGTTAATTGACTGTCATAGTATCCACAAATTCCGTTATGAGCAAAATGTATGACGAAAATACCACTTAAAATAATTTAAAAGGCAAAGTATTGGATTTTGAACTTACAAACTGGAGGTGGGAATTTAAGTTTTCAATAAAAAAATACATATTCTGAAATGTTTTTTAATTCCCATTCAATTTTTTATTATAAATAATTTCAAAGCCGTTCTTAGCACCAAAATCCTTTTTTATATAATCTAAAAATTAAAAAAAAAAGATATTTTTCAGTGATACCGATTTCATTCTCTCAAATTTCTCTTTAATTTTAATAAATTTGTAAAAATATTCATCATATATTTTACGATAATTCTTTTTACTGTATTTAAATTTAGACGCGCTGTAATGGTATTAAATCTGTATAGTTTTGTATATGTATGACTACATGCACGTAAAAGCCTGTTATCGGTATTATATATTTAAAAATAAATTCTAAAAATTGAAAGATAGACAAATCGATCCCAAAACAATGTCTTACTATCAAGTTTGGACTATTTTGGACTAGACTTTCGAATCTGCTTTAAATATATTTATATACACAAACTCTGCTAAGAAATAGAGGGATGTCTGATGCATGTTTACCTACTTAACTATCTAAATGCTCTACTGGTTATATTACTTTATTAAATGACACATCCCGTTTTATAAATGTGCCACCTCCAATTTAGAATCCATAGAATTCTTAAGGTGTTTGTGAGTTATATACAATTTTTACATCGAATTTCAACATCTTTAAATGACTTAATTTTAGTTTATAAGTTGGAAAAGTGATAACCGGATATCTGTATAATGCATGAGCACGATGATTAAGCTTTTAAGTAAATAGTCATCTTAAAAATTGCTCCCTTTTGTCCTGAAAAAATTAATCGCTCCATGAATTTTTAAGCCATTTGAAAACCTTTATTGTTATTATTATTATTATTATTTAGCTGAAAGCAATTCGATCATAATTTGCATTTCAAATATTTCCTTTTAGTCTCCTTTAATTTTTTAACCATCCATTTTAAAATTATTTTTCCTGATTTCCTCTTATCATAATTGGAAGAAAATGCTAATATTTTCTCACATTTCATCAAAAATTCAGGTTTAACTACAAAATAACCCCATCTATTTATTAATTTATGAAGGAATTTTTAAAAAAATAAAAAATAAGATTAATAATAAGACGGACCAAATGGTACTATTATTGCAACATTTTGATAAGAATCATACAAAGTATCAAATCAAGTTAACCAGAAATGAAAATGAATATAAATTGTGACAAATGATGATGGATTCAGAAAATAGACGCAGATGTTTCGAGGGTGATTATCTAATTTATTTTGAATTACTCCGAGTGCTCGCCACAAAATTGCTATTTGTTTCAGATATAATTACATTTACTAACAGTCAGTCAGATGTAATCGCAATTTCAGTGTTTTTTTTTATTTTATTTTTTTTTTGTTTAGAAATAACTCTATTACAGAAGAAATTGTTTTAAGCAACTAACTTTAATATAATAAATACATCTTTTTCATTGGAATTAATAATTTATTTACAAGTTTTTCTTCATTCCGAAAAAAATCTAAGAATTCTACTTTTATTTAGAAAGAAATTCTATAATTTTACTCTTTCAAACGGTTTTGATTGCTCAACAAAGTATTACACAATTATGATGATATATAGTTATAAGTTTCTGATGTTGTCATTCTTCATTAAAAAGGGGAAAATGAAGAGAGAAAGAGATTGGATCCTCAAAGAATATTGTTGAATCCTCCTTTAAAACTAGAATGCTTAGCATGTTTTTGAAAATGAAATATTTCATTTTGTTTTTCAATGATTTTCTGTATGTCAGTGAACTACAATTTTAACATTTTATGCACATTCATTTCTTCTGTGACTATATATAGTTTAAATATTCTAAAAACTAAAATATCAATTAATTTTTAATTTAATTATATATTACCTCATATGAATAGCGCCATATGAGGATGTATTCAATAAAAATAATAATGACAAAAGATAAGATACCCCGACATTTATAATGATTAGTTATGAATTTAAAAAGAAAAAAAAGAGGACTAAAATAACAAAAATATTTTTTTCTTAATATATTAATAAAAGTTTGTTTTCAAAATATCTTTTTATTATATAATTAATTGTAATTCTTTTCAAAGGTGACATTTTTTCTTATTTCCTTTTAAGGTACTTTTATAAATAAATTCCACAATTTGTCTTTCATTATTTCAATTTTATGCTCTGGTAACTATTTCATCAATAATTGTTTAAAAAAATAATTTTGAAAGCAAAATTAACAAAGCTTTTTTCTCCTGGATAATTGATATTTTCATTTTTGAGATAGGAGAATACGAAATTTGTTTCCCAGTACAAAAATCCTATATAAGAGGAATTGGTTCCCATTAAACAGAGTATCAGATTGTTTCATATTAATGTAGGTAGGAGTTTGGATTTGGGTGATTACGTTCAGTTTCATCTTTCCCATTTAATCAAAATTACAAACTAAAAAAAAATCCCTCTTGATCTATAGTGTAGTTTTAAAAATTAGGATGCTCATCTCTCTATTCAGATAAAATCTGAAAAATAATTTATTAATATAAAGAAATATATAAATAAATAAGATCAAAAAATTAGGAACAAGAATAAAAAATTCTCTTGTAATCACATTTTGGGATTTAATCTTATAAAATATTTATTAATTAAGTTCAATTTACTATTGAACTAACTGCATCGAGAAATACATGATTCCAAGCATCGCTATTTGCGTATAACAGTGGGGAAAATTCTAATTCTTTACTTTCCCAAAATTACTTATTGCCATATAAATTATCTGTGGAGAATTAGATTGCGTTTGATTATGTTTTTGCTCAGTAAGCTTGAGATGATGAATTATTTAGTTTATGTAAGTGAAACCGAATGGTAGTAACCTTAAATGGGAACCCTAAAATGGTAGTTGACCATCATAAATTAGTTATACATTTTTTTTGTATAGGCGATAATTAAGATGAAATAAACTTCTATTTTATTGAGAGTAATAAAATTATACTTTCTTTTTTTAAAGAGCACTGTGCATTTATTTTCAGATATATCCTTTAAAAAATATTTTTTTCATTCATTTTATCTATCAACAAAATCATCGGAACCAAACGCTCCAAAGCATATTTTGGCGCCAATTCAAGTGTTCGTTGAAATGTGGAGAAAAATGGCAACCCATGATCCATATTTGAAAGCAGGAGCCAGACGATTAATTAATGCATATAAGCAAGAAAACGCACGCACAATACAAACAGTTTTCGCTTTAAAATAATGAGTAGGCTGGGAAATATGAAAATGAGTGAGTTAAATCCAACTTCAAGGCGTTTCATTCAACTTGAAACTGAAATTCAGGGAATCTATAGGAAATTGAATGCCGTTTTCTTTAAAGTTTAAGTGATTGGAAAATCGTGCAATTATCGGTCATTTGCCTCATTTTGATTGCGTAAACAAAGAAAAGAATATGACAGTTTTGTTAAGAAAAATAATGATGCAACTTAATTTTCAAGGTCTAACAGCAAGGATTTTTTTTTACGTGATTCAAAGTTTGTTTGTTTGCTTGTTTGAGTTTTTTACTGTATCATAAAATAAATACATAGAAATATTAATCCCCTTACATATAACTAATATTTATTTGTTCTCTTTTACTTCAAAGGAAATATTTTTATAGTGCATAATATCGAGAAAGTACGATGTACTGTTTTGTACTAAAGAGAATAGCGGTTCTTAAAAATTTCAGCCTTGAATTTCTTTTCTTTTTCTTTCTTTACTTTTTTTGCCAAATAATTGCATACATCCATAATTATGTAGTGAAGCAAAAATATGTCATTAAATCCTTTTGAAACTACTAGTGATATTTCTTCTTACACTGTAAAATAATGCCAAAGGGTCAAAAAATTTCAAGAACAGATATATTAAAAAAATCAAGTACCATTCATCTATTTCATTTCGATCGCATACATGTATCATATATTATTAAAATTATTTATAGAAATAAAACACAAAGTTTAAAATGTTGCAGTAAAATTGGAAAAATAGATGCTTGAAATTTCAAGGAAATTGAAAAATACATATTTAATACTAAAATATGCTCAAATTAGACAGCAGTTTTTAAACTTTGTTTAATTGTACAAAGTTTTTAAAAGAATTAAACTTAAGATATATAATTATGAATGCACTTTAATTCAATGAAGTGCTTTAATTCAATTAATGATCCTTTTCTCTAATTAAAAATTAAGTTTTTAATAAAATACATTTACTTAAATAAGTTAATTTTTCTAAAATGTCTTTCACCTAATAAATTAGAAAACTTGATCGAATATTTCGAAAAAATATTAATTAAAATATTTCTGACAAAATCAAAGTATAAAACATTATTTGTGTAAAATGATTATTATGTATGAAAATAGTAAGTTTCAAATCCTATTTCTCAAATTTTGTTTCAGTTTACACATTCTTTTTTAAATTAATTAAAAATTGCTAACACTTAGTTTATCAATGCAAACTGCGAAAAGAAGTAACGCAATAGAAAAAATTTATTCCTATAAGATTAGTAAAATTTAGCTAGGAAATTATTTTTGAATAGCTGTTGGAGGGGGAGGAGTGCGTAACAATATCATTAGAAATGAAATTTATATGCTCGGTTTTATTCAAAGTCAAAAAGAATTCAGCAAAATTTCGTTTAATATTTTACCTCATGAGTTCACGATTTCAGTTCAGTTTATGCATTATTCAAAAAAGTAAAGGAAAGGTGTGTGTGTGTGTGTGTGTGTGTGTGTGTGTTATTTTGATTTACTTCTAGTATACCTTCTCTGTACATAAATAGTTGTTAATATATTGTGTCACATATATAAATGAAGTCTTTTTAAAATGTTAAAGCCCCAGTTATAAAAGAAATTTGACGTAAAAGCATCATCTTTGATGGATCATCAAAGGATCAAAGGGATGATCCTTTCTTGGGATTATCTTTGATTCATTCTCGCTTTATAGAAATATATAATCTTTTGTGTAAAATTTTGAAATCATTTTCCATCTCATAGGACCATAAAATCATTTACTTAAGTGCAATGAAGTCGGAACTGATTTTTTGTGTTATATCTAGTTATGTTATAGGACATATCATAACTTTCTTTCACGATATCAGACATGTCATTATGCCTTTAAAAGAGTGTTATCGGCAACCACAATCGTGATCCGGCACAACAGTTGTAACAAATACGAATTCTTTTTAAAGTACTTAATAAGAGTTATTTATGTTTCAAGATTGATCGATTTTTTTAAATGACAAATGAGGATTTGAAATCTTAAGAAGTACCAATCAGAGAGAATAAAACACCTTTCTTATATATATTTCATTGGGGTGCCATTGTGTTGAAATCCATCGTCTCGTAAAGACAGGTATAATCCTTTATCACCCAAAACTAAAAAGGACCATGGTCCATGGAAGATATACTACCATAGCTATTGCTTTCAGCAGCCCACATTTTACCTTTATTTCTCATCCAATTTCTAACGACGCAAAAGAATAGAATCAACAACAAAAAAGAAAATCACCAGAGGACATTTCGACGCAATTTCGGACGATCTTTCCATCTCCCTTTCTTCCCTAATACCCTCCTACCCATTTATATCTAAACGGTTCAATAAGCTATCGGCTATTTGTCGGACAATGCGAACATACCATCGACACCAAACTAATGGCCCTCCGAAGTCTATCATGGTCCACCTCCTTTTGATTTCCTAGAAATGTCAACGGTTCCCGATTCGCCTTAACCGTTATCAATTTTTTTCAGCCTAGAGTTATCATTAGGATGCTGGCAGAGTCGCTTTATCGATGAAAGCGATGGCGATGGGATCGTCTTGTTTCTGTGAAATGTGATACGATCTGATTCGATTTCCGCAGAAGGCATCCACCACGCACTGCTGGTGTGGACGTAATTGTTTTCTTTATTTGTTACGACATCTGATAGGGCTGTTCTCATGTGCTTTGGGGCCATTATGTGAACATTGTTTCTTGTTTGGTATCGATGAAGATTCTAAGGCTTTCAACTTGACAGAGGTTGAATGTAAATGCATTTTTATAGTTCTTTCGATACTCAGAAGTGTTCATGTTTTGCGTGTTGACGTTTCTCATAGTTTGATTTCCGGTGTGCATTTTTTTAATAGCTAAAATTGCTTTCGTAGTATAACTTGTAATGAACTTCGAAGAAATCTGAATTGTCGCTCATTTTTGTTATGTCTATAAACTGGACTGTTATTAATTAATTCAGTTATTACATTATAGGGCGCCTCAGATATGGCGATGAGATATTGCTATAGATAGTGGCTCTCGCTTCTTGGTGACTATATTCAGACTGTGAAATCGAATAATCTTTACTTTCACGGAAGAGCATATCACCATCGTAAGGGCTGTGATTGGTATTAGCACTTATCTTTAATATCCATTTCCGAGTCATCCCACTGACTATTATTCAAATTTCCCTAAATGCTTAGATTTGCGGAGTAAATCTGACTTAATTGTTTAAATCATCTGATAATATGAAGTGAAAAGTTTATATGCTTGGAAAAAATTATATCAACATAATTAAACTTTGCCGATATTATTAAAGATTGTAAATTTATATTGATAACTATTGAATAAGATACTGATGTTAGGCCTTTTTTACAATAATTTGATTGATTATTTGATTCTCAAAAATTTCATTTCAATGATCCGACTCAACAATTTCATTTGGAGATTTGATACTTTTCCCTATCATTACAATAAATATTGTAGTTTATTTCTTACTGAATGTGTTCCAACCATAAAGCAATTTTTCTCCCTTCCATTTATTGATTATAAAACACGTGTGACAGCTATTAAACATTTTTAAAATGTCCAATTCACAACTTTAAGAAAAAATAAATAGTTTTTTTATATTGCATTTAAAAAAATTAAATTTTAAAAGGATTTTTATCAATGTTGTGTATGTTATTTATTTGCTTTAATAGTCATTAAAAACTCAATATGATTTTTATACAAAATTTTGATTTAAGGGAATAGATATAAACTAAGTTTAAATGTCCTTCATTAATCATCAAATATTTTTTCTCTACCTAAAAGATTTTTTAAAAAATTTGATGATACATGAATTCCTTGTTGTTCATGTGTACAACATGAACACATGAACAACATTAACCCGATGTTCATGTTAACATGAACACATTAACCCGAAATAATAATTAAATTATCCCTAGTTTAATTTTCAGCTGGTATGAAGAAATACTGTTAAAAATTTAATAATAAAATTAACTTTTGTTTTTATATTTAGATAATATCAACTGATTTATACACCGCTGAAAAAATATATGATTTTTCTGTGCTGACATGAAAAAAATAAAATCTGTGTTAAGATAAATAAGACAAATAAAATTCATTTTTGTTAGTTATACCAATTTTAAAAAGTTAGTAAATTACGCTTTTTTGCTCAATTTATGGTAAATTTTGTTTAACCAGAAAAATTGAAAATAAATAAATAAATTCTAGCATTATTTTAATAATACAAAGGTTTATACCCTGGAGTTTCTTATGAAACATAATAAAAACTTAAGCCGATACAAACAGCAATTTTTAAGACTAATTTAGTAAAGTTTAATTATGCTATAATACTTTTACTTTTTTCTATAATACTTTTAATATATAGAAAATACTTTTTTTTCTTTTAGGTGAATAATATTTTTTTCTTTTAGGCGAAGTTATATGGCTAAAAAGCCATTTACTTCGTAATGTGATTCAAATCCTCTTTTTATTCCTTTGTAGTTCAAGTAATTTTTATTTTGAATTATTTTCTGCAGAATGTTTTCAATTTTAAGAAAAATAAATCACATAAATTTACTAAGAAATTAAAATGCGCAAAATAATGCTCTAAAAACAGAAAAATAAAAATCGATAAATGCAAAAAGGAAATTGAGTTTCTTTTCTTATTCTGATAAAATACGCACGAATATATATATATATATATATATATATATATATATATATATATATATAATTTTAACCATTGAACTGTTTTATTTTCTTTACTATCTAATAAGAATGCACCTTTTATTTTAGGAATAACATTTTCTTATTTTGTTTCAAATGGAAATCCATTGAATACATGATTTATCTATGTATTCGGAGTAATTTTCATATTGAATTATAATCATTAGGACTATCATTAGGACTTGCAACTATCAAAATTTAATAAATCGATGCACGCACGGCATACGGGCGGTTAAAATTGTCTAATGGATCAAAGATCCCGATCAAAAGGGCCAAATCTGCAGATACAATAGCAATTTTAATTGATTCATTTCTTTTCATTATGCTCGGAAATATTTCATATTATCTTCTTTTTCAATTTCTATCTCTATAATTCTTTCGATTTCAATTAAATCAATTTACCGAGGACTACTAAACATTTCGATTGAAGTCTTTCTCAATTGTAAAGTCAGGAGGGTCGAAAAGAAATCGAACAACTTCTTTAATTCTTCTTTAAGTCCTCGAATTAAGACATGGCGTAGCAAAATAATTACAGAAATGGATCAAATCAAATAATCACCAGCCGAAATGCAGCAATTACTTGGAAGAAACTAAAACAAAAGCAACTATTCCAAAACCAGAGGCAGGAAATCAGGAAGGCAGGCGACCCAAAGGACACTCGGGACCTGATTGCGAATGATTACGTATTCGGTTGACAGGCGTTTGTTATAAATCTCTCGATGAAATGTGTGGTTGCAGTGACATACGAAGATTGCCGAAGCTTTAAGCAGTGATGAGTGGTTTTGTTCGAATTACGCTGAAGATGAATCGTTTTCGCTTGTCATTCGAGCCGTTTTACCTACATCAGTGTTCGGGAGTTATGTAACATAGAAATTTCCTTTAAAAATAACTAGCTCTCGACAAATAATTAATAAACAACATGATTAAATAATGTAATTGAAAGAACAGATTGATATAATTTTTCTTTTGAGAATATAAATCACATCTCGAATGTTGTGGGGTGAGCGTTTTAATCACAATATGAATTTAATTGAGTTTGAAATCTCTTCTGATTTATTATTCTGTACAAGAAATAATTTAACTTGGAATTTGTGAAATAGCACTCAGACTCCAAAGTGGCCATATTGTTTTCAAGGCCGATTTTTCATTCAAATTTATCAAATCAATCAGTTAATTTAGGTTACTTATATTAATGCCGCGTTTTGAAATGATTAAGAGCAATTTCGGGTTGGACTACGCAATGTAAAACTGAATATTATGAGAAAAGAGCTGGGCTGATGACGTCATTTTCTTTCCAATCTGTTACATTTCATCAATCGGAAAGAAACTATATCAGATTTACATATGCTGCAGTCATCTGGGAAAACAAGGTTTCCAGCTTGGAACGCTCAGATTTGAAAGGTGAAACTTTATTGAAAACATATTATTGACATCTTTTCTATTGACATCAATCCGATCGTGTATTCAAAACTTTATTTTACTATATATTTCTTTTATATGCTTAGGTAGAGGTTTATATTCATTTTAGTTTAATGATCATTGAAAATAAACGATGTCGATATCATATGCCAAACATAATTTCGCCATCTTACTTCATCATTTCTTTTCTCTCCAGAGAAGAAGTGCAAAGCATACCAAAAATAAAATGGCGATTCGCATTTGACATAGTTTTACATCTAAAAATTCATTTGATGTCATTTTTATTACAATTTTTTTTTATTTTTTCAGGAATTAATTGTTTTTTAATAATGATAGTAGTAGGAGAAGATTATGTTATTGCTATTGTTGCAACAATATATATGATTTAAAATTATTTAATTTGTAAACATTTTAAACATTTGATCACGATATAGTAATACATCGTGATTAATTTCTTATAATTTTCATAAAAAGTATCACAAAATAAAATAATTTCATAACAACATTTTTTCGAAAATAAAATATGAATATCGATTACTCATTCTGGATTTCAAATTTAAAAAAAAACACGCATGTTATTTATTACTTCATACCAAAATAACTTCATAATAAATACATTTTTTGAATTTTCTAAGTAAAAAAGAAACTCTCGAAACTTGATCAGGCAAATTTGTTTTTATTTTAAAAGAAAAAAGTCATTCAAGATAATTTTTGCGTGTCGGTATTTATAAACTAGTATATTATCTGTAAGTTAATAAATCATAAACTGTAATAATGTAAATTATAAAATGTTTGTCTGCATGATGCGCTATTCATGACAGATGAAAAAATTTTAAACGGTCTATAAGAACACTGAGTCGAGAGCCAACTGCGTGCCAACTGAATTTGGCACGCGGTTACTTCTTCAATTAAGTGGTCGCTAATAAAAGTCTATTTGAAATATGAATTAGATTTTTAATTAAAAGTTTATCAAAATTTCCGATTCTTTCCCTTGATAACTTTAAACCATATTATTGGGCAAACATTTAAATAATAGTATAATCGCATCAAATTAAAATTCAAAAAGTAAGTGTTCTTAAAAAAATCCAATTTTATCTCTGAAGAATGTTTTTTAGCTTCAATATATTTTTAAAAATATTTTTCATTATAATTTTTCAGCAATACTTTGCAATGTTTTAGTAACTGGGCATTAATTTGTTATTTGTTATTCGGGATAGTATGAAATGTACTTTTTTGTATGCATATATTATTTCTGTTATGTAATTAAAAACAAATTTAAAAAATAAAATGAAGGTAAGCGAATTAAGTCGAAAACATTGTTGTGTTAAAATGTTTCGGATTAAGGGTTCGAATCTCAAACTTATTTAAAATTTTATTTATATAACTAAATGGTATAAGGGATTATTGCACAAAAGTCAATTTTATTTGCTACAATCACTATCTCATTTCTATAAAAAATAAGGAAAAAAAAGAAAACTTTCATCACTGCAGATAAAAAATAGAGATAAAATAAAGTGCGATCATAAAAAAAACTTAAAATAATTGTCAATGTTCCAAAGTTTCCTTTTCGTTTGTCACATGTCCGTACTTTTCCCACACCAGTGGCAACACCACATCCATAATAATTTGGCTCAAATTCCCCCACAAAACAACTCCTACTGCGCCTTCCAATTTTCTCCTTCACTGATTGCCACCACCGAAAAACAACATCCATACTCTGAAGGAAGTTTATCTGAGAAATGATTAGTCAGTACGACCTTTACAGTTCAACAGCATTTAATGTACATTTCTATAAATAATAGAAACAAGAGAAAAAGCATACGTGTATTTCCCTTCCCTCGCCGGAGAAAATAGCGAAGTTCTGCTCTTTTACGGAACATTTGTGTAACTCGCGCTTGGCTTGGCAAAGAATAATCCGATTAAGCTATCAGCTAAGCTCGTTCAAGAAGTGAGGCTTTCTTCAACTGCTTCCCATTATTGAACAGGGTTTATTTCATTTATTTTTCTCTGTAAGGATCGTCGAAACTTTGAGAAAATCTTTCATGTTTGACAAGGCTCTTAACGGTTACCTCCATTACTGGTAATATTTCTTCTGTGGTATCAACAGACGAAGATTATCCGCGAATAACAAGGCCGTATGCCACTCTTACAGAAGTGGTATGATTTATTTATCACTGAATTGCAAAATTATATGACGGTGAAATAAGAAAAGTGATGTGTTGCTTTGCATGGTTAAGGTCTATGGATGAAATGATGATGTAATGTATGCAAATGAAAAAACAATCTTATTATTGATAAGTTACGTAATATTGATTTTAATTATCTGTGACGATAATTAACAATCTTTATAAATTGGCCGTGTCTGACAGTCAGATGACTAATAGTTTTAATTTTATATCCATAATTTCAAAATATTGCAAAAAAAAGGAAGAGTTTCTATTGCCTACAATAAGTGTTTTACAATAGTTTTGAAGCAGCATGCGAAGTTAAAAGCACACAAAATTTGGAAATTGTTTTAAATTTGAAAAATCACACGTTCCCAATAAATAGGTAGGGTTACGAAGTCCCGAAATAATTGGTGAGATTGATCCAAAATTGAGTCTGTATAGCTCAATTGCAAATCAATAGTTTTTAAAACTAATTGAGAGTGTTTCTGCTTTTAGAACAAAAGTATATTCCTCTAATATACTGATTCATTAACCAAAAAATTATATTAAAAGGGGAACTTCTTATCCCTAGAAACGCATGTAAAAGATTCTAGACCTGTATAATTTTTAATGAGATAGGGTCTTGAATCCGATATTATACTACTAGGCCACTACATTGAAGGGACCATAAAAGCAATTGTATCAAATTAACAATTTTAAGGAAAAATAATAAAATAGGAACCGATCTGATTAATGAAAATCAAAAATTGAAATTAATTAAATTTCTATAATCTGGTTTATTTGCAAAGAATTAAATGTATAATGAAATTATTTTATTTTTTAAGATTTCATTCCGCCCAATTCAGGCTTACCTCGTTTTAAATGAAAGCAAACATTTCCATTTTTAAGGATATTCATATACAATTTAGGGCTATTTTGAATTTATCGTATCCTTCTAAGTAGCAACATGCTAAAAATTTTCTCAGTAAAAATGCCTTTTTACTTTTCAATCGTTAGAAAGGTGAAGAACCACAGAAAAGAGAAACTTTTAAGTTCTTTTTTTTTTCAACCTTTTGCAAAGAAAGCCTGAAGTTTTTTTTAAAAAAAATTATAAAACTAATGTTTCCTAACGTTAAATAATTCACAAGAAGACAATAAGATTGAATATTAGACAGCCTTTTGAAATGTCTTCGAAAACATGAGATACATCCCTGAGAGGATTAAACAGAAATGTATTATGTACTTCTATTTGTAAAAGAAAATTATGGCTACTCATATAACTTCTGGTAAATATTTTTCACTTTTTTTTTCTTAAAAATTTACAAAGTTTTTTTTTAAATTTCAATCTTTCGAAAAATTGACTATTATTCTAAGAAGTGTTATTTAGTTTCTCGGTTAAGAATCTCAGCTTAAAGTTGTCTTAACTAAAAATGCGTCGGGAGTTGTGTGTGTGTGTGTGTTTATTTTGCTTTGAAGATACCGAATAAAAATTAATTCCGACATATTAGTGCTAAGGAATAAACATAATTTGTTTTTTGTTTTCTAAGACTTGTGTAAAGAGCAGCTACCTTTTAAAATATTATTCTTAAATTTTCATATGAAAAGTTTTTTAGGAGAAAAAAAATATTCAACTTACACAAGAAACTTTCAATATGAAATTAAGAAGATGAAGTAGTTAATAAGTAATATAAAAAAACAATTTTTTTTTTATCAATTCCTACTGTAATGTCTTGAGCCGGGGCTTCTGCATATTTGCGCCCAAAAACAAAACTCAATTCGTTGAGTAATTAAATCCAGGATTTATTTCCAGCTATAAAACATATATATTACATACAGTTACACCATTCTTGATTAATAGTTCACAAATACTTTAGTAGGATTAAATCAGAGCTCCACTAGGGGTAGGTGCTGTGGTTTCAGATAAGCAAGAAAACTCTCCTTGAGGTGAAGAGATAAGACGGAGTTCTTCGCGAACTCCGGCAATATCCAGCCCGAGATTCGGGGTTTATCCGCTCTTTTGATTAACCTGCTGGGTTTGTCGAAATCCTAAATTGATGAGTTTCAGGAAACTCGTTGGAAGATCAGCCCAGAAGACAAGGCTGTCTAAGTAACTGAAGTTCTCCCAAAGCTCGGATGAGCTTTCACATTTTCGACGGGATGCATGGCGTTCCGAATTGATCACTTCCCCTGATGTTTTTCAGAAGAACTTCACATAGGCTCAGCCTGCAGGACGAGGCTGCCAACGATACACTGCAAAATTCTCTCCGGAGAATTGCACACAGAATTCCAAGCTGAAATCCCACTGCTCTGAACACTCACGCTCGCTTAGTCTTCAGCCGGTTCTCTCGTCCTTCTTCTCCCGTTTTATGTGGGTTTCCTAGGCTGTTTTCCAACTACAAACGACCAATCAGCATATTCCCTAATTTTATTTGACCATTTGACCTAAGATACCTTCCCTAAGATACCTAAGATACCTTCCCAATCAACTGAGAAAGGAAAGCATCGATTAACAAACCACAAGTGGCTGAAAATCACCTCCTTGATGCGACTACTAGATCAAAAACGGGTCATTTGTATCAGGATTCCCCTCAGTCACTTTGACCAGCAGGCGTCTTATCTATTTGAAAAAGAAACATCTGTTTCCTTCCACTGACGTTTTGACAAACCCCTGTCCGTTTCTTTTGAGACCTGGGTCTTTATAGATGTAGCGTGGAGACATTTGTACTAGCTTGAAAGCTGTTAATCGCCAAAAGGTATTTAGATGTCTAACTTCTTTTGCTATCAAGAAATTTTTCCGCTATCCGTAAATTCTTCAACTATCAATGATTTTTCCCTCTGGGAAATTAGTTAGTTAGAGTTTTCTAACCTTCGCTTATCTAAAGTTGTCACACTACTTAGGTTAATAAAGAACAATTTTATTTTAGCTACTTTTTATTAAAATGATTACAATTGCTGTTGTTCCCTTGTTCCGCTTAACAAAGGAAGGAGGGGTACAGTAGCTTCTGAGGATATGGACCCTTGAGCACCCGAGGGCAGAAGTCTAACTTCTAGATCATGCACGTCACAAATAATTTTTAAGGGGCGGACTTCAATTATGCATTTCTTTATTCATCCACAGATTGTAAATCTGGAACAGAGAACGATCACCCCTGACCTCGTACACACAATGGTATTACACACGACATTGAGGACCTTTTGACCACGACACCACATAGGACACACAGAGAGAGTCTTCCGCTGGCTGGTTAGAACAAGCAGGCCAAGGTATGCGAATCCAACGTCCTACCAATCAGGCTATCCCGACTTAATAATTACAATTACTCTAAATACTTGATCAAAAAAATTGAGGCAATACAAAATGCATGAATTTTCTACGCCAATTGGGATAACGCAATTAAGATTAGAAATTTTTAATTTTCGTTATTCTGCATTATTTTAATTCGAAAGTACCTTAAAATGAATCCGAAAAATCAATTCACTAACAATGTTTAATTTTAAAAGCTTCAAACAATAAGAAAATAAACAGAATCGGCCGAAAACATGTTAACCCTAACCTCATTAGCTTGAGGGGGGAAACTAACTGATTTCGTTACTTATTTGGTGTTGGGGGAATGAAGATTTTTGACAAGAAAGTTAGTTTTTAATTAATTTATAAAAAAATTAATGAATTAATATTTGAAAAAAATTAACTTGAACTTGAGTGGATGAATAAAAAGTATTTTATTGTGTGTGTGTGTGTGTGTGTGTGTGTGTGTGTGTGTGTG
>JAOUZG010004491.1:3949772-3965477 GCA_026289955.1 Argiope argentata | reverse complement strand
AGATAGATAGATAGATAGATAGATAGATAGATAGATAGATAGATAGAGAGAGAGAGAGAGAGAGAGAGAGAGAGAGAGTTATCAAAATAGAGTTATCAAAATGAAATGGCTATAACATTGATGATAAAATAACAAAATGGAAAAGAATTCCCTGCTAATAAAAAGTAAGCGTAAGAAGCTATGCAGAATATTTATTTATGAAAGTAATATCTGCAAGAATATTACTTAAATAGCTTCAAATATCACAGAAGGTGGGATCAAAGTTCAAAGTCATAAGTGACTGAAACGCACGGCTGTCATTCGAAATATGCGTAGCATGCAACGGCTGTTGCATGTGAAATTTCTCTTACAAGATACAGGCCTTATAGAATTTCTCATATGAGCGAACTCGCTGGAGAATGTGTGAAATGGTTACAACTCCTTTGTGATAGAAATCATACAACTAAAAATGTCAACAGCGGTCACCTGCGACCGATATTATGCGTATCCCTCGAAAGAAGGCGTGAAAGGTGTTTGTTTGCACAGGGGAGTGAGTAGAATGAGGGGCGGATCGACCCCTGCTGCTTCCCCGACCAGGGGGCCACATGCCACCGAGTTCGCTTTCAGTCGTGGGGTTTTCTGACCTTTCGTTTGATATGTCAAATAATTTCAGAGTTTTATTATAAAATGCATTATTTGTAAAAGGGAATGAATTTCATCTAAATTATGACATGGACTTTTAAAAAACGTTGTAGCTTCTTTCAGTATACTGCTAGAGTTAAGTAGGCAAACGGTATTCAGGCTAAAAATAATTTTTAGCCACTTCCATCAAATCCTATGACTTATGGGCAGTAAAAAATATATGTTGCCTGTGTAAAAGTTTCAAAAATCCTTCACCCTACCTACGGATTCTTTCGACGGTTCCAATGGCCTAGCGAGGTTCATTAACATCAGCTCTATAATATTTGTTCATTTTCTTATGATTTTTTTCGTCAATTTTTGACTTTCTAAAAGTTAAATAAGCATAAAATTATTGTCATATTTGTTTCTCAGGACAGTAAAATAATACCACCTTACTTAACTTAATCCTTGCTCCCTGGGTGTCTATTCTACATCCTTTCCCTACTAGATATAGCATAGTCCTGTAAATAGGAACAAATTTATTCTTTTGACAAAAATGCAGAATATTAACTTAAAATTTACTTTTAAAATAATCTTATCAAATTCTGAAAATATGAAATATCCGTAGGGAAAAACTACAATTCCCATACATAGTAATTTTTAGCTATTTACCAGATTCAATGAATAAAATTTATTATATACCATGTTTTTAATTCATTTTCTTTATTTTCGGATAGTTTTTCGATTTATACATAAAATTATATTTGTTTTTATCCCTTAACTATAAATTTATTCCGAAATGATATTTCAATATTCTTTGTTGATTGAAATGTATAATATTCTTACATACAAAAAACAGTATCGGTGATTTAAGGAATAAATGGAAATCAATTAGAATGTAAAGGGGCTTTAAATTGGCAATTAGAAGAAAATCGTTTATAAATAAATTCCATCGGAATATCTACAAAGGATAACAGATGAAATTTTTTCATTCTAATAAGACTTCCTTTGTTTCCATACTCATTATTTTTTAGCAACCATTTCTCATCAGCTTTTCTAATTTTGTGTCAAAAATTTATTAAAATGTAATTGAATAGCCCTCTAAAAACAGTTGCTGCAATTTTTTTAGCTCCTAGAAATGGAGCACTATTTCATTAATTTAAATCTCTAAATAAAATGAAATCGTACCATTGAGGGAAGTCTAACCTCTCGCCAAAGAGAATTATTTTTTTAAAAATAAAATAGTCTTAAGTTAAAATGGGAATTTTGAACAGTTTCATCAGTTCATAATTTAAGTTTTAAAAAAATCATTATTTATAAAAGGGAATGAAAGAAAGAAATTAAATAATAAGCTTATTTACCTCAGGTGAAATTTTTTTAATAGTCATTCTCATATTTATTAAACATTTTTGATAAAAACTTACTAGAAACAAAAAGAAAATAATAAAGAATGTTTTTATAGAAAAACTTGAGTAAATAATGGTTTTCATCAGCTGAATTTACAATCATATTAAAGATTATAATAAAGTAAATAATAACGGAAAATACAGTAATAATTATAAAAGTTATAGTGATAATAAACAGTTTTTAATTCGGCTTTCAAATTTTCTTGATTTAGGTAAAACGTCTCAAATTGTCCTGCACTTCAGAAAAAAATATTTTTGGCACAATACTTTTGTAAAAATTAAGCAAAACCTGCTTATTGAGTAGGAAAGGAGTGGAATATTAAATAACAAGTTTGGCGTATGTTTTGCATGACAAATAAGCAGATACAAAACGAATGATTTTTTCATATCTCTTAAATATGAAAGGTTCAAGATATTTATATAATAATATAGAAGAACGTTAATAACTAATTTTGATGTTTTTGTTACTTATGGCGCTTGCCTTTGGACAAACCCCTCTGATGATACATCAGTAGAAATTAAGCCGAATGAGTGTCTCTTGTATTCTAAGTAGCGCCAACTAGGGCCAAGAGTACGTCTTAGCTACACACTCACCACACTTCTGCTTGCACAGCCCCTTTTTACAGGGGGGCACAGTCACTCATCTCACAGACAGCAGACAGAAGAACAACCACGCCCGAACCAGGACTCCCAGTACACGAGGAAGACGCGCTACCTCTGAGCCAGAGAGCCGGCTGATGTTTTTAATAAAGCAGAAGAGAACAGAACTAAAAATATAAGCGAACCGACACAAAACTTTAAAGATATTATTTATTTTCAAACCAACAATTATTATTTCAAGCATGTACTTTGTTATTATCTATCTTATGAAATGCTCCTAAGTATTGAATTAAAATTTGTCTTTAAATGATTCTTCAGTCAAATATTCCAAATTCATATGAAGAATATAGAAAATAATAAAAATTATTACTAGTTGAATCAATCCGAAAAAAGAGTAATTGAACGTGATTATTAAAAAATCAGTACTTTTTATTGGTTTCTAGCACATATAAGAAACTATTTTTTCAAAATGAAAGTATAAGGCAAAATGCTAACATAAGCGGAAAAGAAATATTCGATATAAGAATTTTTATTTTTTGAATTTGGTTTCCAATGAATCCTTTTAGAGATCACATCATTATACGAGCGATATGTGGTTTAAAATAATCATAAGTTATAATCAGAAGAGGGTTGCTTGATAATATTTATAGGCTAGACTATTAGTTGTCCTATTATTTTTATGACTATTATTTTTTTATTATGATTATTACTTTGCACGATGTAACATGCAACGTTCAAAAGCAGTTCGAAACGCTCTATAGAGAATATCATTGAATGATCAATTTAGAATCTTGTTAAGTCTTGAATTTTATGCTCTCATTTTAGAAAACTTTCTCAAAACTTCATTGTATTGTTTTTTATTAAAAATTAATCAAAGTTTTAACGGTTTGCTCAATAGCATCGAAACATGCGAAAGGGCAAAACCCCTTTTCACATCACTTTAAAAAATTTTTAAAACACACACATTTTTTAATATGTCAGCTTTATTCTTATACAATTTTTTTCTTTGATTTTAATATTTTTGTTTGATAATTTAACTATACCGTACTAAATTGTTTTCCGTTGCATTAGCTAATAGATTTATACTCATGAGCATTGTAAAGGCATTGAATACTTTTTTTAAAATCATAAGTTATCACTACTATGTAATTAAGAGAAAATATTAAAAATAAAATAGAGATACAATCAAGTCTAATTTTATCAAACTATAAAATCAAATACATCTAAAAATTCTACTTAACATATACCGTTTTAAACAGAAAAGAAGAATTTTCAAGCATAGTCAATACAACTATGCTTATCTTTTAAATGAAAGTAAATTTCCTACAAGACTCGATGTAGTAGATAGGGGAGAGAGAAGAAAGACGGGCTGGATATTTGAAGCAGCATTAAAGCCTCTTGGTACGGATGACTTGTCTAAATATTAGCTTTTCAACTACAAGCGTTCCCTCTGCCACACGAGGCGGATGATTGACATTCACCCCAAAAGAAACGTCCATAACTCGCGACCCCATTTTGATTAAAATAGGCCTATCATACGCTTTCCTAGTTCGCAAAAAGGACCATCGCATTGAAAGGACGTGGATATGTTTTCCTTGGCGAACAACTGATTTTGTTTCCTTTCTCGAATCTCACCGGTGATGGCTGGCTTTGTCATGATATCTTCCTTCCTTCGTACACTAGAAAAAGTTCCTTTGTGTTGCCACAAGGAAGAGAAGAGAATGGTGACTGTAATAATAAGAAAATCAGACTCGAGGGTGGTCTTTGGGGAAAATTAGACATTTGTGAGAAGTCTGTTCGATTTCGAGATATTTTTCGGAGGCTTTTAAAGAATGATAAGGTTGAAGAGCCGGGGTAAAGTAAACATCTTAGGTCAATGAAAGGATTATAAGTTGTTAAAATTATTTTTTTGAAATTTATTCTCTTTAAATAGAAACTATTATATATTTAAAAGAGAATTTCAAATTATAAGTTTTAAAGGCAAAACCAGAATTCTTTCGTTAAATTTTTCTTAAGACATTCGCAGAATACCATTTTAAACCCCTTTTTTATATATAAAATTTTTATGTTATCTATTTTTATCATCCAGGGGTTTGCTGTTAGTGTTTTATATTTCTTAATTTATATCTGATAAAATTCATACTTAAAAAATAATTTAAGCATGAATTAAATTTTTATCTAGAAACTAGAGGAAAGATCTTGAATACTGTCATTTTTATTTACTCTGTAAGTTTGGACAAAACCGCCTTTTTTAAAAAAAATATTTAGTGGTTCTTCTTCCAAGTATATTACAATCGAAGAAAAATAACGGCCAGAACTGACACCTGGTTGTCTGTTTGAACAGAAATGGGAATAAATTAAAATGGACCCCAGCATATATAATTTTCTTGATTAGAGTGGCTAACAAATCAAAGAAAAACAATATGGAAAAGACCTAAACAAATTATTTGAGCCATAATATCAAAAAGAGCATCGTATTTAGAGAGAGCTAATGATGCTACAACTAGAACACAAAGGAAAAAAACTAAATTATCAAAAAGGTTTAAGTGGAATTCGAAATCGAAAGGAAAAAAAATGTATCCGACCTGAAGACTTTTTCAAAATACTTTACAGCAACGAGGAGAAAAATTCAAAATATCAATTTTAATTGCTATATTTTTTTATTTCTTAAATCAATTCTTTCATTATGCAAAAATTAAATAATTAAATAAACGACAAAACAAATTACAGACACTTTTTTCATTATATATTATATAATCTATTCTCGGAAACTGAAATCAACTTCCAGGCTTGTTGTCGTAGTTCAAGACACAATGAAGATGTATCAAGGAATTAAATGAAAAACAAAAGGACAAGAAGGTGACGAACTTCTCAATAATGAATCCTTTTAAATTGGTAATGATATTTAATACCTGAATGCGAAGAACGATGAGGATTGTAAGAGCTTTCATAATACTTAATTATGAGCATTAAATAAACCTTTAACATAACATTTAGGTATTTGTGTTTCAAATTTAAAAAAATTTATTTCGCTTAAGTCCGTAACTTCCTTGTGAACTTTCCGAACGTGTTTATAAGCTTTAAAATATATATTTAGGATTAACATCTTTTCTGATTATTATTTAATTTGCAATTACTAGAAATTGATTGGGAATATATTCTTATAATTTTGATAAGATAATAATAATGAAAATAAAGAAGTTAAATAAGCTTACCACTCATTAAAATTTAATTTTTTATAAATTAAATTTTTGTTTTATAAATTTATAAATTGAATTAATATTTATTTTTTTAATTCCTCTGAAAATATATTTATATTTACAGAGCGTTCATTAAGTGCTTCCCAAAGCAGACAAATTTTCAATTTATTCATGATCATTTAAAAAATTCATAAATGGTGAGTTATTTAATTCTTATTGAATTTAAATATATAAGTTTCTAATAGCAATTAAAAAAGTATTTTACATAAAAGAAAGAACTATATTTTATGTAGTTTAAGATAGTGAGTGCTCTGCTGAAAAAAATTATAAAATTTAAATGTTTACATAATGTTTGATCCTATTTATCATATTTAGGGGGGGAAAGCACATTATTACCTTTTAGACATAAAAAGTGACATTAATAAAACATTAGAATGTAATCGAAACATTAGAATCCATTTGTAATTTCTTTGCTCTTAATAGAAGGTTTTTTAAAAAACAAATTTTCCAATTAGACTATAACCCCTTGCTAACCACATTGTTTCCGTTTGAATCGCACATCTTAAGTATGTACAATACAGCTGATATATTTAGATTTGTTACTTTTTTTCTTGAATTAATCTATAGATAAAATCATTATTCCATAAATCGACTGCTTTATCCTGATTCTTCAAGAATAACTCTTATTTCTTTCCAGACAATGAGTAACTGATAAAATTTTATCCAGATAAATAAATTACCTGGATTGAATATTTCATTCATCTTTTCAGCCAATCAAATTTAAGCACTTATGTGTTCATCAGAGGTTTTTTTTCCCAATGAAGTTTTTCTCATGGTGTTTCCAATACCTTAATAAATACCTAAGGTATTTTTTTCTGGTTTTCCTGATCAATACTTATTTTTGATTTAACATTTAACAAAAAAATTTACGTGTAAATAGACTATATTTAAATACTTATTTCTGTCTGTGCATAAATAACGTTACGAAAAATAATATTTTCAATAAGCAGACAATCAAACGAGATTTACTCAAACATTCCGCTGTTGTTTCTAGTATTTAATGGTTTATTTAAATATTAAGGAAATATTTGATGCGATGTTAAAGGATTTTTTAGAAAATAGCCCAGCGGTTGTTTATGTTATAGTATTAGTTACACAACTTGATGCATTTTTGTTTCACTGCATAATATGTAAAAGAAATACAAGTACAGATTTTTAACTTTTATCTCTCATGCTCTCTGAATTTAAGTATCTACTATTAGAAGTATTTAATGCTGGCGTCCTGGCACAGAAATACGTGCCTTCATGGTGTTTGTTCTACGCTGGAGTCCCGGTCAGGGCAGGGTTGTTCTTCTATCTGTAAGTTGTATGAATGTGCCCCTCTATGAAAAGGGGCTGTGCAAGCGACTGTGATGTGTATGTAACTAAGTCGTAATCTTGGTCCTATTTGGCTCTACTTCAAAACACAGAGACGCTCCTTTCGACTTAAAACCCTCTGATTCCACGGTAAAACTTGCCCGTGGCAAGTGTCACTAATAACAAAAACAGAAATACTAAGTATCTATTACTACTAATAGCAGTACTTAGCTCTAGTACCACTATACTAAGTATTCACTATTTTCATTGAATTTATTATTATGTGACACGCAAAAACTAAATTTTATTTATGTATTTTATTGGAGATTTGAATTTCGGTTCACACCGAACCGAACATTCAATTCTTTCTCAAATTTGGTTCATATTTTGATGAATGTCTGCATTCCTAAGAGTAAAATTACGGCAATCAACCTCACTCTTTGAATATTGCTTAATTTGATGTCAAAAGTCTTTCCTTCTATGGATTTCACCCAAAATTGGGCAAATAACTTTAATTTTTGAGTAGACAAATTTTATTTTTCAGCTCTTATCATATTTGGTTTATCTCGATCACAGACAATACATAGAAATGCACAGTTCAGAATTCCCCTCCTCCCTAAAATAAATTTTTTAAAATAAGATTCTTCGAAATTTTGATATCTAAGTTTTAGACGATCACAGTACTTTCTCTTAGTATCCTTCGTGTGCTAGAAAAAAAAATGGTGACTCCTAAGGATGAAATCATTAAAGCCGCAAATCCTTTAATGTATCTCTATAAAGAAATTGATTTTTTTTTTCGGATAATTTATTTACGCTTAATAACAGCGTTATTATGATGTTTCCTTTGATACGACAAAGCGCGAGAACAAATTGATCTTTATTACGATATCACATTTAAAATCTTTTTATTTTCGTCTTTACTTGACACATCAAAAGAAAATCACTTATTACATTTCATAAGGTTAGATATAGATAACGAAGAGTAATAATACCTTTAAATCCTCATATGCGGTTACACTAGCCTTTACGTTTAATATTATTTTTGCTGCTAAAGTTAGGAAATAAAACTACGATTTGACACAAGCGAAGTGAAACAGTCCACGCATGGAACTTAATGCCACCTTTTAATACCCTTTTGAAGTGTCCGAAATCTATTGTTATTTCCGCGATCATAACCGTGTAATGAATTCCCCGAAACCTATCTCAATCTCTTCTCCGCAGGCAGAAAGGATGGTCCAATCACTCCACCACCTGTTGTCACTTCGGCGCGGTGATTGATAAATAGCCTAAAAGGCCGGAGACAAAATCTTTTCCCGTTTAATATTCATCACCACGCCGGTCCATTCCATTGTAAAGACAGCGATGATACAGAAGGGAGATATCGTATCGCGTAATGGCAGAGCCGAAATCAATTCGACGACGAATCAAAAAGAAATCATTAAACAATTGCATTTGTCTGACAAGCTCCAATCTTGCGGAGGTAAATGGAATAATAATAATAATAAAAAAGGAGCCTTCGCATATGTTGGGGAGCATATCTGATTTTATTGGAAGTCAAACCAAATTGTCCGCTTTTGTCATCAGTGTCGTTGCTACAGCCGCAATCAGAGAGTGATTTGTCGAACATGCATTGCAACAGGTGTGTGAATAGGTTAAAAATGGTTCCGGTGAGGTTGATCCGGCTATTTAACTGTCGTCTTGAAGGAGATAATGATTTAGTTATCCTGAGGTGTTCTGATAGAAAATAATTTGCATGAAGTTTCCGACAGGTAAAAGATTATGCGTTGAGAGAAGCATTGGTGAAGTTATCGGGAAGACATAAAATTAGCTATCTTTCTATTGAATTAAATTTATATTTGAGAAATTCATTTAATTTTGAAAATGCTTTTATTTTGATTTGCTATAATAAGAATTTTCAATGCGCATTTGTTTAAATTTCTACTAATTAATATTTTTCCTTTCTTTTATTCTTTTTTTAATGGAAAAACTCAATCGGTAATAACTGGTGGAACAAATTCTTTAAAAAATGCTTCTTCTTATAAAGAGCAAGATTTTAATCTAAATTCAAGAGAATCAAAACAAATTTAAAATTTCAACTAATTTTATAAAGAAGCTATTTTTATAACCTTTTATATTACCTATTTTTATAACCATGTTTAAGCTCATAACTAAGCATCTTCTCTTAAAGTAAATTTTGAATAAGCAGATCGCAAATACTTTATAGAAAACTATAAAAAAAACAATTTGAAAATAAAATTATTAATATATATATATAGGGACAGGAAAAGGAAAACAGAGATCTCTTTGTGATTTCATTTGACGATGTCTTTGACCAAAATTGAAATTCTATAGATAAAAATACTGTAGCATAAATATAAGTTTCTCATTTGCGTGGATGCATACAATTAAAATTGAAAAATTGGGTTCGATTCTGGAAATCATGAATTTTAAGTGTTTAAAGAATTTATATAATTATGATCAAAGAAAATAATTTAAAGGTCAAAATTTTTGGAATTTTATTTTTAAGAAATTATTGAATTGGAAAAACGAATTAAAAAGTTTTATTCGTTGAAAAATAATAATAGAAAATAATTTTTCTTAATAAATTTCTATAGTTTCAAAAATAGATTTAAAATTTAATCTGAACAAGTATTTATATGTCACAATTCAATGAAAAAAAAATGTAATTTAAAGTATTAATATAACTAGAAGCTTGATAAAAAAAATTAAACTCGCAAAGCATTTTTAACATTTAAACAATCGTGTCTGTTCTAAAAATTGGGACAATATTTTTAACATGTAAACACTGCCATCATCGTCCAAATTGGAAAAAAAACATTTATTTTAGTAAAGAAACGTTTTAAAACAAAAAACAATGTAGAGTAAAATAAACATTTCGGACTTCTTTGCTGGTTTCCTGGGGGTTTTCTTCTCATATTTGGTTGAAAAACAGACGGTCAATCAGCTCTCTGTAGAACTCTGGGCCAAAACTACCATCAAAATATTTAATTATCAGATTTAATATGCAAAGTTAATATTAATATGGAAGCCAATGAGCTTAGTTTTGCAGGATTCTAGTCATTTCAAAATACATATTTAATGAATTCCTTTTTTTCTTCTTCTTTTTTCTTTTTTTAAGCAGACCTATTAATTTTGAATAAATAAAATTCTTTTCAAAGGTCTGAAAACCTCCTTTTAATGGATAAAAATTTCCTTACTGAAATTGATCTAAAAACTAACAAGAAAGTTACTTTTTGACAATCAAATACCTTAACCCCTTAACAGGCGTACCCGCACGCCGTACGTGCATCGATTTTTCGAATTTTGATAGTTGTAAACAAAAAATAAATCATTCATAAAAATTATAATTCAATAGTAAAATGACTTCGAATACGTAGATAAGCAAAGTATTCCATGGATTTCAATTTGAATCAAAATAAGAAAATATTCTCAAAATAGAAGGTGTCATCTTATTAGATATTAAGGAAAATAAACCGGTTAAGGGGTTAATCTATTAAATTGAAATATTATTTTTAAAAATTTAACTCAAGGTCATTTCAATAAAATTTTACTTCCACAAGTGCCTATCAAAGCATTCCATGTAACTACTACGGATGATTAGTTATATATTTTTTTCAGTGCAAAGCGTTGCCACAACCAGAGAAAGCGAACCTCCAGGGACAGGGATGGTGACAGATACATAGTTCGTCTTTTCGATGCTGACGGGGTTCCCTTCGCGGCATCACCGTCATTTGTTCTTCCCACCAGGAAACACTTCTCGGAATCCGCTGTGACGGACTGTGGGAAAAATCATGACGCCCATTGTATGCAGATAGATAGGAACGGACACGAGCAATGGCGATCGCCCGGGCACTCATCGCACGAAGGAAGGGTCATTCGAGATTATTTATTGCATTGTGTTTGATTTCCTTTTGCCTCTCTGAGATAGATACTTTCTTTTATTTTTGATTCCACTCCGGTTGTTATTATTATTTTCCAGCAGACAGTCACTTCGTGTCGTGCTGCTTGGATCTGGGCTTGTTCGGAGCGACCCGGGGTCACGAACAAATATTATTATCGTTTGTTTCTTTACTTTGTCCTGCGCGTGCGACATCCGCGGTAAAGAAAGTCATTAGCTCTATCTTCCACCTCGTCAGCATATTTAGAGGAAAATAAGCAATTCCGCTATCGCTTCATCAACTAATCCGATGATATTCATGAATATACGGTAACATAACGACATTGTAATGATGCTGTAAAATACCTAGCGTGTTCCCCAGGCATCAAGATGCTGCACCGAGGTGGGTTATTTCAAACGGTTACTACACACGTTACGAAGATAACTATGTTTTATGTTGTATAACAAATCAAGGGATGTGTTTGAAGGAAAGGGTAATAACTATCTTTTCGGGAGCAAGGTTGGATAAGTTCTCAGCTTAACAAACATCTTTCTAAATCCTTATGTGATATGTTAACACCTGAAGAACTCATTTGTCAATCATGACGCATCGTTTTTTTCTGCTAGAGTTGTTTCTTTGATGCAGAAAATATAGCACAAGGAATAATCAGTTTGCATAATTATGCATTACATATAATATTCGGAATTTCAAGGAATTCCGAATATTATATGTAATGCATAATTATGCAAACTTTTTTGGGGGGAGGGTAATTTTTTATGTCCTTCAGTTTCATTATGCAAAGTTACATGCGTACACTATATGGAATAGAAATTTCGATTTAGCAGCGTTTTATTTTTTTTCCTTCAAATGTCTTTAGATTCTTTATTCCAAGTTTCCTTTCCAACAATAAATAGAATAAGAAAAGCATTAATAAATATGCAAGTACAATAATAATATTTGAGTTCGTAAGTTTGCGGTAATAGTACAGCCTCAGTTTTCAGATTAGAGGATTCCAGGTTCAAAACTAAAAAAAAAATTGCATACAATTCGTTTTGGTCATTTGATAATGATTAACAATTTCGAATTTTACCTTGAAGTAGCTCTATATTTAATTAAAAAAGGAATGTCTTTTGACTAAATTTTCATAAACTTCGAATAGAGCTGAGGGCTATGAAATCATACTGCCACATGCAGGCAGATTTCAAGCAATATGATAATTCACTTTATAATGAAGGCTATTCATTAAATAAACAGCAAATGTTGAGTATGGGTACTTGGAAACAAGTAATATAAAAATATTAAATCAATTCCAACTTAGGTCAACGAAGAAAAATTTTATTTTAGTTACTTTTTATTAAATAATTACAATTAATATAAATATGTGTATACATATGACAGAATCAAAATATTAAGTGGCAAAATAGAAAGTGAATTTCTTTGCAATTTATCTTTCTCCTTCTCTTCACGAAAATCAATCGTTCGTTGAGATAGGAGAAGTGAGGGAGATGAATTGATGACAAAGATTTTAAGGAAAGAAATAAAAATTGAACAAAAAGGTTAAAATTTCTTCATTTTTTTTTTTTTTTTTTTGAGAAAAATCCTTCATTACAACTACAAAGCCAGAACTGTTAACTCCCTCTCGAAAGTCATTTAGATAAAACGCAGGAGTAAAGCAAAAATATGTTGATTTTTTGCAAGAATTGAACTTGAATTCTTCTCCATCGTGTGAAAAATATTGAATTTCTTGCATTTTACTGATTGAGCTACTACCATTTGATTTCAATTACAAACTGTTAAAACTCTCTTTAAAATATTAAAATTATTAAATTTAATTAATTTATTTATATTTGTGAATAAAAACTGTATTAACATCAAATGTCAGTCACTACAAATTAAAAAAAATGTATTTGAAATTGAGTGGAGGAATAAAAAGTATTTTATTAACGATTGAAAATTTGAACAAGATCTATCAATATACATTGGGAGAGTGTGAACTAATAGTAAGAATTGAAAAATAGAGCCCATTGCTAACCATTGATCTATTAAATCTATTTATATCACAAGCATAATGCTATATCAAGTAGAAATAATTTAACTAGACACAAAATAATTCATCTACACTACTTATGATAAACATAATATGTATATTTTTGGATTTTTTTACAAAGTGTATTAATAATCAAATACTAAAGCATCATTTTTTCTATTAATTAAGACGTTACCACAAAGATCTTCAGGCGTCATTCAAAACATTCGTTTTATGGTATTAATTTTTTCTATTTAAAACACTATTTGCAACCTGAATCAAATACAGGATTAGGAAGATTTCTTAATAGTCTAGTCTGACGATTTTTTTTAAATACCTGTTTTAAAATAGAAATAATGAAAGATTATTGAAATAAATTATTTTTATAGATTTCTAACGAAAATGTTTTTTTAGTTCTGGGATTTGCTTTTAAACTTTAGAGAAATTCAGGCATCTCTCTCTCTCTCTCTCTCTGTGTGTGTGAGTGTGTGTGTGTGAGTGTGTGTGTGTGTGCGTGTGTGTGTGTTTTGTGCTGTAGTTAGTTGTTTATAATCATTCAAAAATTAAAAAAATAAGAATTTGTTTTAGAATTTTTAATAAAGTTTTACTTATTATGTATGTTTGATTTTTTTTAAATATTTAACATAAAAAGCAAGTATCATTTAAAAATGTGTTTAAAACATTTAAAAATTCTCATAGATTTTTTTAAAGTGCGGAAACAGCAAAATTTCATCTAGTCTGGGTTCCAGACTTTCTTTAGCAAGGAATAAAAATAATAAAAAGGTTAGAAAGAAAAAAATTGGAGAAAGAAAAAACGCATGCATTCCAAAGGTCTGCTTTGAATACGGAAATAGACAGAAAGGTTTAATTAATTACCACCTATTCTTTTGTCCTTATGGTTATTGGCCTTTCTCCCAAATGGCTGGAGGAAGAAAAAGACCACCAGCCGTTCCAAGCAAACGCTGTGGAAACCGAAGAAACTGAGTCATTTGATTTAAATAACGATACATATGATTCTTCCCAACTCCCTCTGTGAAGCGACCGCTTAAACAAAGAGTAACAATCGCTCAGGTAGATTAAACTACCCAGGAAAAAAATGAAAAAGTAATAAGAATAACTTCGTGCTTAGTTTTCATAAAGACACGTATATGCGCGACACTGGACGCTTAAACAAGGGTCAAAAATACAACTCGTTAAACATTAGAAATGGTTGTTGAATAAACGCCGCAGTTCAAAGGGTTGCATTCTAATAATGGGATATGAACCTGAATCGCACTTAGCAAATAAATGGCCTCAAACAGAATGTTTCTCAATGAAGTTTTCTTGCGTGTACAAACACCTTTGGGTAGCTGAATTTCGCCTCTTACCTCCCATGAAAGCTCGGAAAAGGAGAAAGAACAATAAGTAAGGAGAAGAATTGCTTATTTCGAGCCAACATGTTAATGAGTTGGAGACTAATTGGTACAGTTAATTCAAACTAATTGTCAATGCTTTGTGTTGCGATATGAATGTACCCAACACCGTTTGCATACTTTAAGAAAGAAATATCCATTTGTGGAGGATTAAGAAGCAAAGAAATGCCACCTTGAAGTCATTTAAAAAGCTAAAAAACTGGTGGGAAAGTAAGCTAGGTGTACAAGAAGGGTTTTTAAGGTATTTCGCGGATCGCCTTATGATGTAGAGATGATGGTTCTTGGAAGCATACAAGGGACTGTAAAATTCAGTTTTACCCTGTTTTTACTGCATTCTTTTAAGGGTTCTAAGGGAAAGTGGTGTAAATGATGGAAATCACTTACATAGCTAGAAATGTTCATGAAAAAAATAGACAAATACTGTACATTATTGATATTTTAGAATATTTTTTTCTAATTCTAACCCTTATCTCAAAAAGATATATCCGATGTCAGTTAATAGACAATCATCATTCTACTTTAAGAGCGTTTATTCATAGGTAAGATAAAGGTTGTTAAAATAAATAATTTTTATATTTGATTATCTTTTGTTATAAGAATATGGAATTACTTGAGAAGCAGTAAATATGTTTTCTAGATTGCATACGATATTGAAATTTTAATGACAAGAATAATATTTATATTATTAAACAGCTTTTATGCAAGGTGAAAAACATAATGACTGTTTCTTATTTAAAAAGATTCGTTCCTTGCATCGGTTATTCGTCTTTCAAATTCATAGATATTATAGAAATTATTTCACCTTCCTTCACTATTCTAAACACTTTGAAGGTTTTAGTGCTAAATAAATTTTGGAATACGAGTGGGCCAACAAAAAATATTTTAAACGGCAGGGGAACATTAAAAATGGTAACGTAAAAGATAATAATAATTTAAACAAATATGCTCCATTTTTGTTGAAAATGCCAACAGCTAAGATATTTCAATGATAAGATATTGTAAGAGAAATTTCATTCCTGTAACTTTGAATATGTCAGGATATTGGCTGGTTTATAATAACAAAAATAAATAAATAAATTCCTTTCATAACTCCTTTCCTTAATTTTTTAAGTCTGTTAATTTAGTATAAATATGGCATTTTGATTTAAAAAATTTACAGCACACAAAAAAATTGATACAAAAAGTTATTACATCACTTGGAAATAT
>JAOUZG010004491.1:3938444-3949372 GCA_026289955.1 Argiope argentata | reverse complement strand
AAATAAATGCAAAAAACTAGGGGAACAAATTTATTAACAAGCCTCTGACACTACATTTTTATCTGAATTTTTAAATGATAATTAATTAAAATTAATTCAACATTCATTTCATTTTACGAGCAACCTATCTCCATAAATTATTTTTAAATTAGTTAATGATGTTCATTCACCAATAGAAATTAAATTTTTAAAAAAGGAGAAAATTAAATTTTTTTTATATAACAAGTTATTTGGGAAAATAATAAGTTATTAAAATTTGATATAATAAAAAAAAGATATTTAAAAAGTTAAAGAGTTCGTTTGAATGCTCACACATCACATTGTAACAGAATAATTTTTTGGTTCGATTCCATTATGATTTTTTTTATATATTTATAGTTAAATATGTCGTTACAATAAAAAAAAATTGCCTTGAATACCTTCGAAATATGTTTGTGTATAAATGTAGTAACCGAAATGCTGAAAAATATTGTTGGAAAATTTTCTTCGGAGAATCTTAAAACCAATTGTATGCCTTGAAGGGTTGTATTTAAAAGTATATTAATGCTCGCAGAAACAGTCGCTTTCTAGTAACTGATGGAAAGTTAAGTTTGTGATATAAAAAAAATAAAACGTTTTTAAAAAATTTAAAAAGAAAAAGAAAAATGATAAAAGAATGTACTTTTTAATGATGTAGATTTCGAAATTCAAACTTAAAGACAACAAAGTATTTGAGTGTATTTTTCGAACGATTTAATATTTATTATCAAACAGAAATCAATAAAAATTAGAACTTATAAAATATAAGTAAAACTGACGTGAAAAATTGAAGTCAGCTTTAAAAGATTAAAGAATGCAGAATTAGTTTAGATCATTGTATTCGGTAATTAATAAATTCCAGAAAATTTCATATCATGAATAAAAAAAGCCAATTTAAATTGCATTCGACATAGTGTTGTATTGTTTTGCTCCTCCTTTAAATAAGAAATAATGAACAGAGTACATTTCAAAGAAGTGTTTTTCCATTTATATTGAACTACAAATATCTTTTCTATGAATTTCTCGAAAATGAGTTTAATAAATCGTTATTCCTTTTAAAATGTCAAACAAGAATAACAACAAGGAAAGCTAACAAAAACTATCCTGTTTAACACAAAAATACCTATTAAACGAATGCTATTTGACATGACGATTCAGCATGCGCCATCTCATAAAGACATAGATTTAAACGCTGAACCGCAAAAAGAAGAAAAATTCCCAATGAAACAAAGAAGGAGAGAAAGAAATTTGAGGAGCCGTAGAAAACATTTCTTTTGTGCCCTGAAAAAAAGGTAAAAGTATGAGCAGCGAAACGAACGAAGTGAAAAAAAAGGACTCGAAGTGAATAGAAATGCGTCGTAAATTTAGTTATCTCGTCACCTTCATGATCTGCGGTGAAAGTTAACTGCACCTCCAGTGAAATATAAAAGGCTTCAAAAGAAGTTCAGGGATCATAAAAAGGAGGTAGAATATCTGTGGCCCGCAAATGTCGCGAAGAACAAGCGATTTCTGATTGCAGAGACAGCAAAGGAAAAAGACAGCTCCTTCGTAATATTTTTTAATAAGGGAGTGTATCCATATTAAAATGGTTATCCTTAAAGTTAAAAGAGAGCTGACATTTTTTTTATATCTCTTTAAAATATTCCGACAATATTATTATTAAAAATACAAATAATTAAAAGGTTTTGTATATGCATTTGTTTTTACAGAATCAAAGAGATAACAAATGTTTCTTTCTAGAAAAGAACTAAATTAGCAAAAAGATTTCATAAAAATTTTTAAATCTGAAGGATAAAAATAATAATAATAATACAATGAATCCGGCCTGAAGACTTTTTCAAGGGTCACCCTCAGGCAGGAATTCAAACCAAGGATTTTTTCTGTGAGAGGTCTGACAATAAGTCAAAAAATCGATCTCTCGTGGCCCAAAAATCCCAAGAAAAAGAGGGTTTTGAAATAAATTTGTATCACAAAAATAAAAGAACATCATTAAAGTAAAAAAGATATCAGAAAAAGATTAAATCCCACAAAACGAAACCAAAACAAAAAAATTGAAAAAGTTTTTATAATCTAAATGGAATAAAAACATTGAAAAATCTAGGAAAAGGAGGTCTTGGAGATAATCAATACCACATTTGATTAATACTATATTTCTGGGGTAACGGCTAATTTATAATTCAAAATATCTATTATTCCTTGGTTCTAATGCTTAATTTTTCGTTCACGCTCACTGTTTTCATATATTTATCTCAATCACAAAGTATTAACTTTGCTTGTTTATTTGATTTTCGCTGAAGTATAATATAATTATTTTCTGTTCATTCTTTCTTTCTTTTTTTAAAGTAATTCTTCAAATCTCTTTCTCGTTCTTTTGTTAAAAGCAAAACATATATAAACATAACGCATCAAACTAATTTTGTAAAAGTTTGAAGTTCTGATTTTAATTATAATTCGTTGTTTCACCGAAATAAATGTAAAAATTTTACCTAATTACAATTTAATACAATCTATAATACATACCATCCATTTAAAAAATATTGTTAATGGCCTTAACTTTACCAACAATATGTCTCAATGTCATCAATTATTATAACATAGTTTTTGATTCAGTGGATGCGCCTCACTTTTAAAGCTATCTAAAGATTTTTGAAGAATAACCTAGTAATTTTACACAGTTGACAATTGACAAATGCTATTATTAATTTCTAACAAAAAAAGAGTTTGGAAATATTTCATATTTGAAATTAAACATTTCATTCAGATTAATTTGTAGAAATTATTCATTCTTATCCACATAATATTGTCGAAGAAGAACATATTAAAGCAATATTATTTAAAATAATGGTATTTGATGTTTATTGAGAGCAGGTTATCAGGGAATGCTAAATGCCAACCTGAATCTGGAAAAGCCAGCATTTGCGAACATGAATTTTTATCTAATAATTGACATATATTGTCGTTTTATATTTAAAAAAAAACGATGATTGAAAAAATGATTGCATAGTCAAAAAATAAAATAAGAACTGTTAGCAATGGCAGAGAAACTTAGAAGTGCTTTTGAAGGAGCTTGAGATTCGGAGTATTCTATTGAGAGAATTTCAATATCTAAATTCGAAAATTATAAAATTCGTTTCAAAATTTCATAAATAAAACGTAATCTATACAGGTCTATTTTACAACAAATAATGTTTAGACCTAATATTTTCTTCTTTATTTAAGATTTAAACTTAGTTTATCAAATTTAGTACGGATTCATTTTTTGTCTCCATCGCCTGATAGTAATTTAAAAGCATTAATTAAGAGGTTAAAATCTTACGACGTTGTCGGTTTTTTCTTTGTTTCACGTGAATATATAAGTTAAATATTTTTCGAATGAATGACAGAATACTTTCCTTCCAACTTTCTGCACCGTGTCTACCAAAAAGGGAGGGGATCCAACAATTTATTCAATCACGCCCTGCCCTTGTATTCATTACCTACAGATTACCACTTTGTTTGGCAACTGCAACCGGATCGCTTGGGCGCCCTATTGTTAATTTTGCAACCCGTCGTCAGAAGATACCAGATGGCCTTTTTGATGAGCCCCTGTTACGGCGGGGGTGGGCATTGTTCCGCAATAGCCCGGTGGGACTAACGGCGATGCACAACAAGGGTAACGCGTGTGTCGATGAAAAGGTGCAAGGGGTGACGACTCTGACCTGATGGGTTTTCGTCCCGTAATGGGGTTCAACGGAGAAGGGACGCCTTTCACTTGCTTGCTTTGGCTTTGAATTTGAAACCTGCGCTTATTTTAAGATTTTTTCATATTGGGAAGATAATGTAACTCTCTGTGTGACTAGATACATTTAAAGAAACCAATACTCACATATTGTAAAATTTTAACCAGAGACGAATTTTTTTTAACATTAGCATTATTATTCAACATAAATATAGCGTAAAAATAAAATATACCAATAACAAAAATTAAAAAATATATAAAAAAATTAAAAAATCAAGCTTTGGTGAAACATTGTTTATGATAGAACAAATTTTGAAATCAGCAGAAAAATGAAAATTTTTATTCTTAGTATCATTCCATTTATGAAATCAGCAGTTATTCTTAAGGGATATGATGTCTGAAGTAATATGAGTCTTTCTTTAGGTTCATCCTTTTGGAGAGATCAATTGGCAGCTACTATTGGATATAGATTGTAATTTTCAATCAATTATCAATGCGTTTTACCGTAGCAAATACTGTCATTTTTTAATCCATAATTCCCAGAAGTTTAAAACATAGAAAAGTAATACATTATCTTATTGTTATGTGAAAAACCAATGGTAATGCTGAATTATGGAGTAAAAACTCTATCTATTGTTATTGTTGAGGCTATTTTAATATTTATTTCACACGTAACCATAAATTTGTGTCAAACATTCCACCGTTATACTTTTATTATTTGACTGTATATTCTTTCAAATATTCTTTTGAAATTCAATTCATTGAGTCGATTTAAGATTTATTTTGAGTAATAGAACCACTTGAAAATTATAAGGAATAGAGGAACGAAGGAAAATTATCATTCATTTTTTTTTTCGCGAATCGAAAATTTTCCGATAACATATTTTTAGAATTAACCTCATATGTTCGATTAATTATTCAATTTTATTTTGTGTATTCGTTTTTGAAATCTCGAAAGCCAATTACATTGTTTTCAGATGATATGATAGCACAATATTATACAATTTTTTAACGATAAATTTTCTTGAGATATTCTAATAATTTACTACTCTTAAAAAAAAACTTTAATTTTTCAGCCTATTTAGATTCCCCGATTTAAATTTTTTTTCAATGGATATCTGAAATATCTACAAAGATCTTAAGTTTGACATTAAAAGAAAATTATTTCACTAAATCAATTGTTGTTTCTTTCATAATTTTGAATTACGTCATTTTATATTTTGACTGAATGTAATCTGGAACAGAAAATCAGAATTCAAATATTTTTTAAAGAAAGTCCAGTCTCCTAAATTTCTTATTTTAATTATAGATAATGCATTCTATGACATATATATATATAAATTTCATACAATAAAGAATTTGCTCCGTGAAGTAGAATTAGAATCACATTTATATAAATTTATAAACTTATATATAGGCTTGTATATAGACGTGGTACGGTTTAAATATAATCTATTTAAATAACTTCGAATTAAATTTTAGTTTCAATATAACATTCAAAAGAGATTTTAGTTGTTTTTTACAAGATTGAACAGCATTTCCGTACTTTATATAACATCTATTTGTCTGTGTAGTATGTAAACAGCAATAACACATAAATGAAAAATCTGATTTATTGGTGAGTCTTCCATTAAAAAAAAAAGACAATTATGCATTTAAGATATAATTTTTTTTAAAAAAATAAACAGCAACTGCTGATAAATCATTTTATCTAAAGAAGTAAAAGAAAAGAAATAGTTTATTTACTAAGCCATAGTTAATCCATATTTTAAGCATCAAAATTGATTATTATTTTTAAAAATAGCTTAAATTTAAATTATCCAAGATTAAATGCGTAAATATACTTATATAAGTGTTTATTCACAGTCTGGAAGAAACGGGGCAATAAATTCGTGAGAATGATTAAAAATTCGATTGCGTGTTAAATAGCTACATTTGTTCAGAATGATCTGCTTTTTAAAGATTTATTCTTTGATTATAAATATTGTTCTTACCAGAATGTTGTTCTTATCTAATATAAATGAAATAGAGAATGTGTGGTATTATCTTTGTTTATTTTTACAGAAAATGCTCACATAACAGCAAGCTTTTTCACTATTTTTTTTTCACTTGCAAACTCTTTCCTAAAGTCAATATGTCAACTTCCGGTTTATCTACTCTCCTTCAATCAGTTTTTGCATTTTCATATTGTGATATACTCTTTCCTATATTGTAATAAGGACGGGGAACCTTCAGCGAGTAGATCATTTACATGTGAATCAAAGGACGCAGCACCACGGGATGAGCAGGCTTTTTATTTTGTCAGGGCATATGAGGGCAGGAAGTAGGCGGGGATTCATAAACCTATCACTCCGGTGGAAATTATCGTCATTGATTACATGAAAATGTCAATGAATATGCCTCGTTTCGTGTTACAAAAAGAATGAGGGATATTTATGGATTCAATAACAATGCAAGGGAGTTAGAAATGAATTTCTGCATCGCTAATGACAGATTTTTATAGGAAAAGTTGATGCATAGATCACACATCTGTTTCAGTTTTGGAATATTTACGATTCGAGAAAAGCATTGTACTAAAAAATGGCTTTTAAAAAATAGTTTGGAAGTTATTTCATTCTTCAACAGTTTAAAACTCTCGAAAAGATTAGGCAAGGTATCAGGTAAAGATTCATTACCACGTTAAATCATTAATTTTAGAAGCGCATCACTAAAAATGTTTCAAATTATTTCAAAATGAATTAAAAATTTTACAAAAGGATATAAATTAACATTATAATTAAACATTATGATAAATTAAATATTTCTCTAAAGTATGGAATTTAGAGACATCTATTTTAAGTCTCCGTCGGTCTTTAAAAAAATGAATATTTATTAAAATTCGGGTTAATATATAAGAAACAGAGATTTCCAAACTAACGACATTTTTCCTCGGATCAATTAAAGGATGGAATTCTTATTAAGCTATCTTTCTTCCCATATTTTAATTTAGTTCAGTTTTACACATACTGAATACCACTTTGCATGGATTCATATATTTAAAAACATAACTCTTACATCAAAAATACATAGATAAAAAAAACTGTCGTTGTTACCTGTTAATAAAGCTCTACTACAACTTCATTTAAATTCAAACATTTGTAATCTAAGATTTCTAAAAAGCTTATCTTGTAATATGGGTACCAATAAAATGTGGGGGGGGGGACTTAGCTATTCTGTTTTATTAAAATAGTTTGATTTCCCCCAACTTAAATGTTATATAAAATGGTTTTTAAATTAATCAAAATAATAATTGTATCTCTTTATTTTAATACAACATTTCTCTGAATTTCAAAGTCTTCAAAATTGCAAGATATAATTAAAATAGTCTTTTAAGATTTTTTTTTAAAAATGCGAATAAATAAATTGGAAATAAATGTGATAACTTTGAAAAATTATATTTTTTATTTTAAAATGATATGAAAGTACCTTTTATACAGTAATAGTTTACTTACTTACAACTAATAAGCATCTAATAACTATGTAATATAGTATCCCAAAGTAGAATGGAATGTGCACAATTTTTCATCACACATATTGTATTAATAGTCAATGATATAAAAATTTGCAGATAATATGTCAGTCTATAAACATCATCATATAAATACGATATTTTTATGAGATACATGAAATTATAAGTCCATTCCAATCCAAAAAAGTACATTTTTTTCAATATTGGGGTTTTTTTTAGTTGGGTTGAATTTTATATGATGTCTGCAATAGTAGATTGATTATAGTAGTGTAAAAGCAAACAATATTATTGGTCGTGAAATCACAAATAATATTCACAAAGCATTCTTTTGGCCTTTATCTGTTTATAATCAACTTTAAATCAAACGAGTAATATAAAAAACAATATATTAAAATCAATTCCTACTTAGGTTATTAAGGAAAATTTAGGAAAGTAAGGAAAAAATCTTATTTCATTACTTTTTATGAAGTAATTACAATTGTTGTAGTTGTTCGCGTGTTTTCGGTTCACAACGAAAGGAGGGGTGCAGTAGTTTCTGAAGGATCCTGGGCACCCGAGGGTAGAAACCTGACTTCTAACTCACATGCGTCAGAAACCCTTTTTATGGAACGGACTTCATTAACGCATTTCATTCATTAATCCACAGATCAGCATTTAGACCTGAAACAGAGAACGATCACCTCTAAGTGGTATTACTCTCCACATGGAGAACTTTATGACTACGACAGATTTAACGCCACCACACTCAGCGAGTCATCGGCTGATATGTTCGAACTCTCAGCCGATGGGATGAGAATCCACCCCCAACCTACCAGACTATCGTGGACTAATAATTACAATCACTATAAATAATCTATCAAAAAATTATAATAGCATTTCAACACCATTTGAGGATTCAAAGCCAATTGTGGTAGCGCAAAATGCGCCATTTTCTATACCAATTGGGGTAACGCAATACAGATTAGAAATTTCTAATTTTCTTTATCCTATATTATTTTAATTCGAAAGTACTTCAAAATGAATAGGAAAATTCGATTAATTAACAATGTTTAATTTCAAATGCATCAAACATTGAGGAGAGTGTAAGATAATAGTTTGAATTGAAAAAGTAATTTTATTGAAAAAATATTTTTATGTTCTGTAAATATCTGAGGTGATAAGGACAAATAAATAAATAAAAATGCCTTTTAAAAAAGTTGTTAAATGATTCAAAAATTCATTTTTAAGAATAATCGAAATTCATTTCCATCAAATCATATTGACAATACTATAAAATTTACTTTACCTTTTTGTAAGAAACAAACACTTTGAACTCTTTACATTTCTTAATTAACAGAATTTGTTGTCACACTAAACAGTTAAATCACACAGTTGTCACACTAAACACTAACAGTTACACTAAACAGCTTATTTTTCATGCATCTCAAAAATCACAAGATATCAAAGCAATTTTAAAATTGGGAACATTTTATTCTTTTTAGTAAAAAAATAATAATAATAAAAATAAACTTTTATAATAAAATCTTTGCTGATTACTTATTGATTTATTATTCATTATTCTTTCTAATTTTTATTTACTTTTTCCTATCTTTTGGGAATGAGAAAACTAATAAGTATTGTGATGCTCATAGCTATAAAATGTAAATATTTTCAAAATTAAACGATTTGGGTGGGGGAATATGACAAAAATCATGGATTTTCAAGTTTAAGTTTGACATTTTTGATTATCACATAATTAAGCAGCATGCTTGTGAACATCTTGCTTCGGCTATCTAAGGCTGTCTAAAAAAGATAACTTCACACAAAATCGTATTAAATGTTGTTTAGAAAAACCACTTATAAGCAGAAAAAAATATTGTTTAAAATCCTTTTTAAGAAATGAGTTTCCTTTTATGCCTCATTGAAGGTTTTTCCCATTAGGGTGGCAATCATACCAATTAGAGAACAAATGTGTGACCACTAATTCCGACGCTTATAACTGGAACATACCTTCAGAAAGAGTAAATTATCTTAAAACCTTTCCTATTTTAATATCTTCGTTCAAAACAAAAATATTTACATTTTTTAAAACTTTATTAGAATATATTGAAAATAAAATTTTTCTCTAATAATGTGAACAAGCTATAAATAAATCGCGAAGCAATTTTAAAATAAGATATGATAAAACTTTTTCTAATTTATTTCTGTTGTCGAATCTATCGAAAATACAAAATGATGGAATTTTGGGGTGCGGGATATTTGTTTAGAACGTTTATTTGAGTAAGAAAAAGTTTAAAAAAGCAGTATTTGTAAAGATGTGTAGCAGAAGTTAATGTTCGTTTAATTACCATTAGATTAAATTATCATTATCATTTTATTTATTTACTAAGAATGCCTATTTAATTGTTTATATTTATTTATAGCGTTCTTAAAATTCCTGCTTAAAGTAACCTTAGAAATGTAATTAGTTTAACATTAATTAATTAAGAATCTAGGCTACAAAAACAACTAAGTAAAAAGGTAAAGATTAATAGCGATAATAATTTATTTATCATTAAGAAAAAATCATTGGAGAAATAAAAATACTAAAATATAAATATGCGAATATTTTAAATAATTTATTATTTATTTATTTATTTCTTTCGGGACATTTATTTTACAGAGTGTTGAATTACGTATGAAATGAATTACATGTTATTAAGCGATTTCAAATGGGAAAAATATTATTAGCATTCTTAAAACCCGGTTTTTACATTAACATGTAAAAATATTTTGGGGTTTCCCTCCTAAATAAAAAACAGGACCTAAAAACTATCCAGCCATATTACAAAGGCAAGATTTTTTTTTTAATTAGTCATTTTCTTTTCCAGTATGCATCTTACATTTTAAAGTTGCAAAACAAAATATAAAAAACTTATACCTTTGTGACTGTATTACCAGAATTTTGCATTAAGTTAACAATGCAAGTAATAAAACTCCATAATCACGATCTGTACCTAACATATACCTTTTTTTACGGAAACTTACCTGTATTTAGTCATAAATTTCTAACAGAATAGTATTTTTACTCATCACAGTAGCACATGTGCTTACACATAAAACTATTCTTCTGAAGTTTTAAGTGCCCATTAACTTCTGCTCTCTTCATTAGAACTGGAAATTCCTCATCGCTGTAAAAAATTTTAACGATTCTCCTTAAAAATGTAAACGGTGGAAAAGAATTATAGAAAATGTTGTTTTTCTCGGGTTAACGTTATTTTAGGTTTTATCGGTTGGACACAGTATCTGGGGCAGTATCTGTATTAGGGTACATCTGCCATTCTTGGACTTGTAGTAGGAAAATGCATACAATTTCTTTCTTTACGTAATTGTATATTCAAATACATAGGCAAATATTATGCGTGTGTGTGTGTAACTATTCAAATTTTCCATCACTCGCTAGACGTTATAAGATCCATCTCGATGATGGTCACAACATATTTATAAACTTACTATACTATTATGTTAAGTAAAGAGTTTTCTTTTTATTTTCTCGGCATTTTTGTTTTTTCCACCAATACATTTTATTTTCAACACCACATTGTTACACACACACACACACACACACACACACACACACACACACACACACACACACACACACACACACACACACACACACACACACACACACACACACACACACACACACACACACACACACAC
>JAOUZG010004491.1:3901320-3938044 GCA_026289955.1 Argiope argentata | reverse complement strand
AATTCTTATATGTATTCATATAAGTGTTATGTGTAAAGTTAAACTCCTGAATTCAGTGACACTCTGTATTTGGACAGTTAAATGCATGTTGAAATCCAATATTCAATATAAGAACAGAACTTTTAGAACTTTCGCATAGCTTTTTGCAAAAAAAATTGCATTTTTGCGACATCATACCTGTAATGAATCGGCCAAATGATCTTTTGTTTTGACGAACGTATTCCATCCCCTAAAGTCATTTATTAGTCAAACAATCCCGTCTTTTGAGCTTTCCACCATTATAAAGCTAATGAATTTTATAAAAGGAATTATATGAATTTTATAAAAGGATATTAAAGGTTAACTACAATATATGAATAATTATTTCTTCAATATTACAAACACTTACTTAAGTGCTTTTGGTTATTGGCTGTAAATAAGTTTACAAGATTAGATGGCTTTGACATTTACCATCAGAAACAAATCTAGCATCTATTAATAAAAGTTACAGGAGGTTCCCTTTTCGGCTTAATGTTTTACGAATGAATTACTTTCATTTGGAATCATTTTCAAAGAAAAATCATAAAATTATATTCTTTGTTTATTTTCCATTCAACCTTTTTCAGTACTTTTTAATATTGATATTTATTCGAATTAATTTTTTTTAAATGTTTGAAAGATCAAAATTTAATGAAACTACGATTTTAAACTTGAAACAGTAAATATAAATCCAAAAATCAAATTCAGAATCTTTCTTTTCTCCTCTCAGTAAATCATAATTCACCATCTTTCAACTTATCATTTTTCAAAATAAAGAGCATTTTAGATGTTTTATTAAAAGCTCATATGCAAGTATATATTTTTTAAATTTTGAATTATTTTGCAAGTTCATTCTCATATTAAATTTCCGTTAAAAGAAACCCGACTCTATCACGAAGGAGATCGTGCAAATGTTGGAGAATAGAACAATAGCATGTAATAATATGTGTGTAAGTTATCTCTTATAAGAGCAGTTCATCCAAAGGGGTATTGAAACACAATTGCACACCCCTATATCTGGTCGTGTTAAGACCACTTCAACTGTTAGAATTTGTGGAGCTTGCAAAGAGGTACGTGCCGCCGTTGACGATAACTGTTAACTAATATATGTAGATTAGTTATCTCTTCCTAATATTTCTAATCTTAATCTTCTTAATCGGCTCCAGTCTCTTTTTAATCTCATAGCCCCTCCAGAGGAAGTGAGAATGGGCACAAGAATCGAATAAGTTTTCATTTACTTGCCCGTATAGTCTCCCCATCTATATCCCTTTTTTTTTCTTCAGGAAAAATAAGTTACATTATGGGTAGATAGGCAATAGAATCTTCAAAAGTAGGAATCACTAGGAGGAAATGACTCTCCACTTCTTGAATGCTGCGATATAGGAAAAGAAGTTGCGATGGCATGATGTTAGTTTCAAATTTTTTTAAAAAGGTAATCATAAAGACCAAAATGCTGAAAAGTCTGCTTTGCTTGTGAGAGAGTAATAAAAAAATGGTCTGAAAAAGAAAGAAGTATACATTAGTGACATTAGTAACACAAAAATTGTATCAGTAAAATCATGTAAGATATAGTTCAGCAAATACATTGGAAGAAAGCGCCATCAAGATTGATTTGGAAACCTGGATCTCCATTACTATAAAACTGCGTACTTGGCCATAGAATAGAATATATTCAAAAGTAGTAACATAAAGTCCAATCAGGTAATTCTATATCATTTAAAGTTCGTGAGAGTCTTCATCACAGGTGCTATTTTAAAATAGCCCTTTCGCTTTGGGCAGGTGGTTATTTGCAGAAATGGACAATGAGAAAAGGAGAAAAAATTTTGCCTATAAAAGAAACTGAGAGTATCTTATAAGGGTTGAGTAATACTTGACAGCTCAGAAAACCTTTTAGACAGAAGCCGTCATGAAAATGAGAATTACGACATAATTAAAGTTATGGTAAGGATTGATCTTCTCTCCCGGGATCTTCTTGTCACAGGATGAGTGTCTCTTCCAGAGGAGGGAGATAAAGGAAAAATAAGTTCCGCAATGACGTCTAGTTCTGTCTGGACGCGAGAGGAAAACCAGACGTCTGGTAAACACAACCGTTCAGTGACCGCTCTTCGGAGCATTCTTTTCTGTCGTGTTCGAAACTCACTGGAAAAGAGAATGTTAGACATTTTTATGAGGTGTGAGGAGATAGAAATGGATAATCACGTTTTTACTCAGAAATGCAACCTTTTTATATCACTTAAATTCATAAGTGAGCTTGAAAAGGATTCAAAAGAAGTTTGGCGCTATAAAGATCAGTGGCGTATGAAATATTAGAATCCAAAAAAGGCGTTTCTAAATGGATCAAGTCATATATTGCTCACTTTTTCTTTATTTACAAGAGATTATGCCAGAATCTGAATGCTTTTCTCTAAGTGAAAGTCACGATTTGAAATGAAATTTTGAAATATATTTGTTTGGTAATATAATAAAATTATTTTTAATTTTTATTGATTGCTGCATGTTTAGGCTTAAAAAATAAAAATAATTAATTTAATTTTTTTAAATCAAAAAAAGTTTGAAAAATTTGATTACAGAAAGGTGTAAATGTATTAAAAACTTAAATTTAAACTTACAGAATCTATTTCAGGATTCCCATTATTTAAATTTATATAAGTAGTTTCTAAAACAAAATATTACATTTATAGAGGGTTTTTTTCCCCATTTTATGCTCAAATTGTGATTTCAATGCTGAAGGGTCAATTAGGATAATTGGAAACAGATTTTGCAAATTTTGTCATTTTCTTTTACTTGAAATGACCGTATGGGATGGAAAATATCTCCATAATTTATGTGAATGCAAATCGTATACTGGAAGATTCATTGAGAAAGATCTTTTTTTTTTAATTTATTAGTAATCCACTTCCAGTTTCAGCAGTGCTTATAACTGACATGGTGTGTTCCTTATTACCTGAGAGATTTTTAGATAATTGGAGGGAGAGGGGAGGGCTTTTTTAGGACTTCAATTCATTCATTTGAACTTAATTGTGGGGGGGGGGGCATTATTTTTTACTTAAAGACACATTTTTTAATAACAATAACAAACGAACACAGTATATTTAAAATGATTAAATACTACTATTTATTGCCTGAAAATTTATTTTATCATTCATTCCTAGAAATACTACCTTTTTAATTGTTCTTCAATTAAACATATATTCCATTTCATAGAACACAGCATATATATACTTACCAAAGAAACTGTTGTATTAGTTAAGGCTATAGTTTTATTATTAAAGAAAATTGATTTTTTTTTATCATTACGTGAGAACGTGATGTTGTTTTGGTTAGGTGGTTTTGATGTTTCCCAAATTCACGGGCAAAAAATATTTTTACTCGCTTTTATAAATATTATTATTATGTAGGCTTCTTTGAAAGCAAATGCGTTTTTAAATGTTTGAACTGCTTTTACAAATATTGCTCTGTTAGTACGTAAGCTTCTTTTAAAACAGATATATTTTTAAAAGATTGATTAGAACTCTGACATCATAGCTGTTATTTCATCACAACAACAGATTGTGTGTGTGTGTGTGTGTGTGTGTGTGTGTGTGTGTGTGTGTGTGTACAGAGAGAGAGAGGTATTGTTATTGTTTCAAACCGGTTTAAATTGGTTAAAGATTTAAATTAATTAAGTTAAATAATGACTTAAAAATTATAATGTTCTCACATGATAACTTGAAATTTCCGGTCGAAGATTTGATTTGATTTTTATTTATTTATTTATTTATTCCTTACATTTACCTTTTTATTACCCTTTCCCTCCTTTACTGTTTGCTGAATGTAAACATTTTTTATTTTTAAAAAATATATAAATATTCTATTTAATACAAGTTAAATTCAATACGTTTTTTTAAAAAACTTTTTCCAAAATTCTTCTTAGATCAAGGGTTTTCTTAGAGCAAGGGAGCTTTCGGGGTCTCTATTGAAGTCTGTTTACTGCTGTGCAACGAGTGGCATGTTTTGCAAGCCACACGTGCACCGGAGTTTGCAAAATCCAAAACCGCGGTCAGTAGCATAAATGCGAACAGATGCGCACTTTTAGTCAGCCCGACCCGGTATCATTCGTAGGGTACCATTGTTAACGAGGGTCCCCTCCAGAGACGAGGGTCCTCGGCGGGTTCTGAAGGGCCCTCGTGGTAACGGAGAAATTTTGCCTCTCCGCTCCATGAAGAACGCAAAGTTCCCCGTATCGTTTGCGGTGGGCGGTTTTCGAGGGTCATCGAATCGATTGGAGGGTGGGGCTGATAATGGTCTATTCCTTGCACAATGGGACGATTTTTTTATTCAGGGTACAAAAGAGTATATAAAAATATGATGAAAGGAGAGATCAAAAAAATTAGTCTACAGCATTTATAGTGAAAGGGGAAATAGGAATTAAAACTTCACTTGCATATCTCAATAGGGATACGACAGTTAAATAATAATAAAAATAAAAGAATGGAAGAGGTTAAGGATTAATTCAATGAGCATTTTTCAAGAAAACTGAATATCAAACAACTGTTATTTGGAAGGAAAAAAACTGACACACACATGTACATATTGAACAGTAATATGTGTATGTGTAGTTATATCTCTTAATTTAATTTAAATCTTAACTAATTTGCTAATTTTATCTCAGATTAGTCAGTCTCACTTTATTCCAAAATGCTCTCCTATTTAACGATTCAAATCCCAGTTACTGTTTTTTCGTTTAATTACTGACAGCAAAGGCTCTGAAAATTACTTTCTCTTTGTCCCTCACACTACGAAGACAACTAAGATTTTCTTCCTGGAATCGACATGTCTCATATCATTATCATTATCCTATAATAAAAGCACAAAAAGGAAAAATGCTGACTTTTCGATCTTGTTTTCTGATGAGAATGTACGAAACACCATTTGTCCCCAGAGCGGACATTATGCCTTTTGTAGTTAAATAAACTGAAGTTCATTCAAAATTTCTTTTCCTTTTGTTCACGTAACTGTGAAAATTTCATTACACACACACACACACACACACACACACACACACACGTATACAGGCATATCTGTGCCCTTAAGAGTTGGACAATGCTTTAAATCCCCTTAATAAAATACTTCTAAATGCTTTAAAAAATTAATTGTAATTTAAATTGATATTCTAATTTCTTTTCTAAATAGCTAAATTAATCTCCTTAATAACAAGCTTATTGAGAATAAAGAGCAAAATGCATGCTTATTGGTTATAACTTAATTTAATAAAAAAATTATCAATAACTTTCGAACTCTGAATATTGAGAAAATGATAGTCATGAGTTTTGTCATAATGCGTTTTGATAATTCAAGATTGATATAAATTTCTATCAGAAATATATTCTCAAAATCGAATGTTTATCTATAAAGGAATTTTTTCAAAGGTATATTATCATTATCTCTTCAGAAAGTGCAAGTATATAGTGTAGACTTATTTTTAAATATTCTTACATATCTGGATTATATATAGAAATTATTTTTTGATGGTCCATATTAACTTATTATTCATATAAACATTCTCTTAAATTAGCACGATATTCTAAAAGAGAAAAATGGGTAAGTACTAAATAGAAAAATTTAAAACCTTCATATTACGTGATGTATTTTTAAATGTATCAGATACTCAAAAGTGACATTTTTGGCTATACTTGAAAATTATATTAATACTTTCCATCACTCTAAGTTATTAAAACAATTTACTCATATCAGAACTTATTTAAACTTAAATTTAAAAAAAAAGCGTTTTCTAATTAAAATCCTTAAATATATTAATTAAAATCATATCGAATATGGATTTGCAGACGCCGTTTGCTTTATCTTAATTATTTCCATTAATTTTTCCCCAATGCTATAATTTTATTCACGCTCAATATATTCAGAGGCATCAGCTCTGACAGGAAACTATCAGAACTTTTAAATGATCTCCGTCGATTGAAAATGAAGCCAAAGAATTCTTACAAATTGCTTTTGGAATTGGCGGCGATGGATTTTTCAGATATGGAGGAAGAAGGAGTCAAAAATTTAATTGAGAATGACGGATTGCTTTGCAACATTAACCGGAAGTGAAAGCAGCGATAGTGATGATGATAAAGCATATTTAACTTACATGAAATTAAGTGAACTGATTAAAAAATCACAGATAAAACGACGATGGATATTGACCTAATGGAAAGAGAAAAGGTATGGGGAAAATGCGGTCGTTTCTGTTGGTGATAATATAGCATCAATCATTGTCAAAAGCAAAAATATAGTTTCATCATGTAATTACTTATTACGCTGCACTAGATTGGTAGACTGTTAGTCCATTTTCTATTTATTTCTCATTTTTAACGGTTTAGATTGTTTGTTTTTACGATCACAGATTTTTTTATTACATCATATTATCATGGAGAAACATATAATACTAGTTCGTTTTTATTAAAAAGTATTTAAATATGTTGTTGTTGTTGTGTCAAATGGCACTTGTCATGGACAAGCCCGCTGCTGAACCCAGCAGCAGATTAAAGCCGAGTGAAGCGTCTCTTGTATTTGAGAAGTGCCAACTAGGGCCAAGAGTACGACTTTGCTACCCACTCACCACATTCGCTTTCACAACCCCTTTTTACAGGGGGGCACATTCACACATCTCACAGATAGCACACAGAAGAACAACCATGCCCGAACCGGGACTCGAACCCGGGACCTCCACAACACGAGGCAGACGCGCCACCTCTGTGCCAGTAAGCCGGCAATATTTAAATATAGTTACAAATATCGTATCTAAATAGTGATTTCAAAAAATTACGCAGAGAGAAAGTTAACACAATTTTATATTAAAATATTAACTCTGCCACATTTCTACATAAAGTATTATATTAGTAGTAAAATTCTTTAATAAAATAAAAATATTAGTGTGAAGGGATAAAAAAGATTTAGTGGGCATGATTGTTGTTCTTGAAATAGGAGAAAACAATTCTTAAAATTAAAATATTATCGATAGAAAAAAACTACATTTACATGTTTACATTCATTTGCTTAAGAATATTCTTTTCACAATTGCATTTTTAATAACGTAATTTATGCGTGCGGTAGAATAGTTCGAGATGAGCGATGAGAATCTCTCACAATAAATCGCTGCCATAATTATCCATTCTGATCGCGATTCCTCTCGCAACAACTTTTCAAAGGAGACGGGACTGCAAGTTACAAACAACATTTCAAAAAGAGCAAAAGTTTCCCAACGAGCGGGCAAGGAGGGGAAGAACGGGAAAAGTTCTCGGTCTCGTCGTTCGAGGAGGAAAATTCTTTCCCAAAAATCAGGGATCGGGAAAACTCCATTCGAGCATCGCTTGGCAATCCTGTTAGCCAATCGGCGGATGCCAAACGATGCGTGATGCGGTGCTCTACCCTCTCTACCATCGTTTTTTCCCCTTTCACCGAACTGTTTCGTTCTTTTTCCTTTTAGTGGTTATCATTATGATTGCGATGGCGGAACTGAATTTTTGCGCTCGAGCTATTCCACAAGTGTTTCGTGGGGGGTTGTTGAGGAGGTCTTAACGAAGGACCGCAACTCCCCATTGCTCATTAGCCTTGTCTCTGCTGATTACTGGAAAAAGGACGCACCACCAAAAAGCGCTGCTCGCCGAGGAATGGTCCGGGCACTCCTCGGGACGACGAAGCGCTCGCTGGATGAAAAGTTTCTGGCGCATAAAAATGAAAGGTATCGGGATGGCTTGCTTGTTTCAACCGGCAATAATTGTTTATTAGATTGAAGCAGCGTTTTCTTCGATGATGCTGATATTAATTCAATAATTGGACACGCGGTGATAGAAGAATAAGAAAAATGCGTCTGGCTTCACGCTTTACTGGGATAATAGACCTTATTTTCTGCTCAAATTGTGTTTTATTCTAATGATTATTCGAAGTATCTGTAATAAATAGTCATATTAAAGAAAAACGAATTAAATCTTTTTTTTTGGTAAATGACTCATTATGTAACATTTAATGATGGAATCTGCTATCGTTATAAGTCTATAAAATAAAATATATCTAAATGGATTTTCAAGTCTAAAAGTAAATGCACTATCAATAAATTATATTTTCTAAAAATTTCAAAAGAATCATGAAATATTGATCCCCTCTCAAAATTAAGATTCTGTAATAATTGTTTTATAAGCTACTTATAAAAGAATTATAAACCACTTATTAAAAAGAATGTTAAAATTGTGTGTGTGTGTGTGTTGTTCATAAATATCAACCATATTTAGCATTTTTCAGGGACAACGGAACTCTGCAATGAAAAACAAGGTTTCGCATATTCTGAATAATCTTCTGAAAAGGAGTACCCAAGTTGTGTCTTCTTGTAATTGCCGCTTTTGTATCCAATTGTTCTCGTCGAGCGACAGTTTTAACACCACCAGTATCTAACGGTTCGAATCTCGACTTCAGTAAAGGTAGATTAAAGATCAGACTCTCAAAGATCTTCTGAGGTATGATGAGTCAAAAAAGTTCATGAAGATGTTTGACTGTGATTAGAAATTTCCCACTTAGCTATAACCTAATAATCATATTAGCTTTAACCTAACTGTTTGAGATTATTCAAAACGTCCCTTGGAATTGTAGAAAAGGAGCACCAGTATACATTTCTTGGCTAGTAAATGTTGCAATTAGAAAGTAGTTAATTTTCTGATAAATTATTAGAATCCTAAGTCTTTTTCAAAAGTCTATGATTAAAATAGAAATTTGTCATAAAACAATTTCTTATTTTTCTCAGACATTAGAGAAAATATAATTCTATATTAATAAATCCAATATCCCCCAAGAAATATGCGTATATTCTTGTTATAATCGTTTCACGTAAAGTCATAAAAGCCATTTTTACACTATTTGTTCGTTTTTACTGTGTAGAAAGACTGTTTTCTCGGAAAACATGCTTCCTTCAAAAACAAAACACGAGACATTATGCTAACACAAAATTTAAAAGAAGAAGAGGAAAAAAGAAGTCAGAGAGAAGAGAGAATTTAAAAAAAAATGAGACAAGAAACAGAAAGAAAAGCAAAAAAATAATAATATATATAAAAGCCCTGTCCAGTTACAAATTTTACGATGTCGGGGAGCCGCAACAAACGACTTAAAAATCATTAGACAGACGCCATAACCGTTCCAAAACTTGTTGAGCGAACTTTTATTCTTTTTTTTCCTTCTCGGGGATCTCCATCCAGTTCGGACATAATGTACCTTCTACGCGACAAAAAGCGAGCATCCAGAAGAAATAAAAAACAGCGCACGCTCTCGTATAGAAACAGTAGACGTTTTGAAAGACGCCATTAAAAAACGATAATAAAAATGTAGTAAAGTCGTGAGACGAGGTCAAGTTGAGTTGTAGGTTCCCGTTACGGGCGCCTTACCCTTTTTCGATACAAAAGATTTCGCCGGGGGAGGCTTCAATTTATGGGTGTTTTTATGGCCGTGTCGACTGACTCAGGTATATCATCCTCGGCACCGATCCCTCCTCTCCTGGACATCAATGCGCCCCAATGTTGTGGAAGAGAACAAATACGTGGATTAATCACTGGATGCAGCGTATGACTTGAGCAGCTATTTGATTGATCGCCGGTGCCTGAATAAATGAATGGAAAAACATTAACTTCTCAATAAATCCATAATAAAAATAGAGTCAAATTACATCATTCTCTTACTTGAGAAATGAAATACGCTTTCTTCAGTGCTTACAAACATTTAGTAATATTTACTTGTTTCGTGCTTATAATTGTACTTGGATCAAATAAAGAAAGTAATAAAATTGTCAAAAACGCCCAAAACACCAAAAGACTGCTGGAATCGTAACATTTTATTTTATTTGTTATTATCATGTCAGGACATGATGTTATTTTGGGAATGAGGTTTGTGGCGTCGACAAAGATCCTTAGGACGAAAAATTGAAATTTTATAATCTGCACAAGCATCTCAAAAAATCAGCTTTTAACAACGCGTTGCCATTGCATTTACAAAAGCTCTGATTAAAAAAATTAGTTAATGATTACTGCGAATAAAACCCAAGAAAATGTCATTTTGAGCATGTGATTTTATGAAATGAAACAAATAGGAAATGTGATATTTTTTAAAACAATAAATGCGAGACAAAGTTTTTATGATCGTTTGTAGTACTAAAGTGACTCATTCGATGAAACAATTAAAATGAATAAAAATATAATTTAACTTGGACGTGGTGCTTGGCCATTCAAGAAATTAATGTTATCAGATGATGCTATGAAATATACGTAGCAGATTTCATTTTGATCTTTTTATTTTTTCGATAGTTTTAAAATGATTTAATTATGTGCTGCTATTTAAACTACTGTGACCGTGCATTCGATCTTAATAATCAAAACGTTTTAAAATAAAATTCAACATTTTAATTTTGGAATACTAACAACATTTTAAAGATTCTATTAAATTTATTTTTGCATGCTTAATATTATGTTATTTTAGTTTAATTTTAAAAAGTTGATGTAATTAAATTTTATTAATATCATTTTTTTTTCTTTCAAACAAAATTTGTCACTTCTTGTTTGCAATAATATATACTTAGATATAAATTAAATTAAAATCAATAAAAAATACCAAACTCTGACAGGTGGAGCAGGGAACAAATTGGACCACGAAATTTACTTTGCTTAAGTATTTTATTAAGGATTTTATTCAGTTCTGTTCGTAGCGATGAAATTTTATAAACTCTTGATGTGCTTAAATTTTGTAAGCCTAAACACTATTGATGATAGCATACAATTTGAATATCTTCTGAGCTTAGTTGATAGCTAATAGATTAATTAAATAAAATCTCAATTTTATATGAATAGCTTTTTCCAATTGCAGAATTTGTGTTTAAAATCATTTAAGAGCGAGTGATATTTGCAATAATGGATTATAAACTTAAGAATAAAAAGTTGAAATCTGCTATCTTAAATTTCAAGTTCTTATGGAAATAATTTTATCTGACAATACGAATTATCGAGAGTAAAATTGAATGTTTAAATCATCGTTGCTTTCACCTGAAATGCTTTAAAAAATTTAAATATCAAAATTATTTTTTTAAAAAAAGTAATTGATCTTTTTGAAAGATATTTTCAATCAAACTGTTAAATAGTTTTGATTCAACTAATTGAAAAGTTCGAGATTTTTTGAAACTTATCTGAAATGCTCGAGATTTAGAATATTTACTCTTATTTATGACTCTGCTCAGAAAAAAGAAATTCCTTCTTTACATGGATTCCAACATATCATACTCTTTATTTTTCTGCCTAAGCATTTTAAGGCTTCAAAACTCCTTAACTAAGACAACCTCATTTTCTCAAGCGATTAAAGTGAACGTTAATAATGAAAATAAAATATACGGTTTTATTATACAATAATAATAAAATGCTTTAAAAAACTTTTTCGAATTAATTTATTATGTTATTAATGAAATAAAAATTGCACTGGAAGACCTCAAAATTACAATGATATTTATCAAATTAATAATTAATATGAGAAATGTCATGAAGAAATCACAAACTAAAATTGAATAACTCAAATTATGTTTGTTGATTATTTATTATTTAGTATCATTAATTTTTATTCGTATCAGAGATAACATTCAAAACGATTAATATATTTTGTTAGTTTAAATAGTATAGTATTGTATTTAAACTAATACAATCTGATAAACATTTTTGCACAATCTGTTGCCTCATTTAAATTAGAAACAAATGAGAGATTAAATAAATTTTTTATTAATTGGATCTTAAATTTTACTTTTATTTATATAGAAGGTTATTATTTAAATGAAATTTGAACAAAAAATGTGAATTAAAATGAAAGGGGGGAGGGTCACCGCAGTTATCAGAACAACTTAGAATAAAAGCATAATAAAACACTTTTTATATTTTTATCATTTACACATCGTTACATTGATATGATATTTCTTCTCAGTTTAGATTTATACTTAAACATTGTAAGGAGTATAAACATGCTAATAAAGTGCTTCATTTATATACATAAAGTTAAGTAATATATAAGCTAAATGTCGTTTTCAGTGTTGAAGAAACCTGGAACTTCCAGAAATCAGTTTCCGAATTTTGATAACGGTATCATGATTTCAGAATGTGCTTAAAAGGGAATCTGATAATTAAAGGGAAGCTCAAAAAGAATCTGAAGACACGAAATATTTCATTGAATAACTTCGAACTTGTTTTGTTTGTCAAAATACTAGTAAACCAAACTAACAGGACTTAATTAATCCAGAAACTGAATTAAGAGATAGATAAGAGCTAAATCAGATTATATTAGATTTTTTTGATTAAATCACTTATAATTTATAAAATAAAAGATGTTTTATTATTACTCAAGACATATAATAAAGGCATACTTTTCTTACTTTTACAATAAACAATTAATTACTAAATTTAATTACAGTTTTCAAAATTATCAGTAATATATTAAAATCTCATTAAAATAGTTTAAAACTGATATTTTTAAATGAATTTGCAATATCATAGACGGCTGGGGGTTAATAAATTTAAATTTAAATTTCGATAATGCATCATTTTGTTTATAAATCGGTTTGCCTTAATCTTTTGAAAGAAAGATTCAAAATGGAATAATTATCTACAATATAAATGGCAAATCTTCATACCGAATTTATGGAACTAGCTCTTTTTCATTTTGCAATTGTGTTTTGTTCTCGGACACCCCTATCGAAAATTTTTTTAACATTTAATAGAAATCTACAAATTTACTACAAAGATCCCATATCAAATTTCATCTCTCTATCACAAAGAGCAGAACTATGTTTTCCACAGGCAAACATAATTCTAAAAACTTTTTGTAGTACTCAGGAATGTCTGAAAACGTAAAAATTCTCAAGTTCCAACTTTTTAATAATTGAAATATTTTCTCTTTGTATTCTTCATATATAAAAAAAGTTGCCATCATGCAAAAAAAATTTCATGGAAAGTCTGAAGTTTTAGATATTTTTGTTCAAAAAAAGTAGCATGATTGTATTAACGGGCTTCGTTGTTAGGACTATATATATTACCATAATTGCTCAAAAACTCAAAAAAAAGGGGGGAGTGATGGAGAACTGCATTAAATATATATGAGAGAGGAATTTTTATTTCAAAAAGACAAATTTCATTAAAACTTTGAGTGAAAAATATTGACCACAAAAGGCATTCTTCAAAATCCATACTAATGTATATTTAATATGAAATTGAATAAAATTTAAAATAGCGATACAAAAGCTTTTTTGGAAGATGCATGCTTTATTTCTCTGTCGAGTCGTAATGTAAAAATCTTTTTCTTTGTATAATAGTTTGTAAAACTATTTTATTGAAATAACGAAGAATCACATTAAAATTTGACGAATCATTACTGAAAAATGTAAGTGTAATTTTGTCATTCTGATGTGAAAGGTGTTAAAATATTTATTATTATTATTATTACTATTCGAGAGCATTTATTCTATTGCATAACGACATAAACATTTTTGACCTTATTTTACATAAATGAAGTTTTTTAGAAGATACTAAAGAGCAGCGAACAGAATTTAATCATTATAAATAATATATATTATTATATACATATCTCTTAGAGTAACTATCTTTGTAATTTCAGTTATGCATGGCATGAAGTTCCTTATTTCTTCAATAAAGCATTTTTAAGCAACAACCGAAGCATTCTCGTCTATTATTCCGACAGTCGTTAAAGTCATGCCATCTTAGTACTCTTACTTTTGTTCTATTTATTGTATGTATGAACCTCCGTAATGGTTTTGAGTTCCAAAACATCAAAGAGCCATCAAGAAAAGTCTTTTTGAATAACTTTTGGTAATAACGATTATATCACTCTCTGATTTCCGTCTCTAATTATGAATAAAATCTTTCATCTTTAGCATCCAACTATAGGGTGAAAGAACCATTCCTTTATATATTTGATGAAACAACAACAAAAAAATAGTATTAATTTCAAGGCGTAAATGGAATTTTTAAATAAAAATTAATATAAAAAATATTTTTTTAAGTACCGCCAAAATTCAAAAAAGATTTGCTTGTTAACTAAATTGGTAACATTGATCAACTAAAATAAGCGATGTAATTTCTGAAATAGTCTAAAATAAGCTTCGTGCAAAAATGTTCAAGAGAAAATAACAGGAGAACATAAAAGCTAAATTTAATATTTAATTCTGGAAAATTCAAGTCGAAATTTCAAAAAGAAAAAGGAAAAGGTAACATTGGTCCGAAATGTATAGTTTCACCCTCCAAAATATATTTACACAAAATCAGGTAGCTCAAAATCAGATGATCTGTTTCGTAGTACTCCAGAATTAGCACAAGCATTCTCCTTTATTATTAGAAATTTGCTTAGAAGCGAAATTAATTTAATTTGAATGTCTGATAGACATCAAATCACCTTGGGGGAAAATTGGGAGAATATATGATTATCATTATGTTCAAAGAGAGAATGGAATATCAACTCAAGGCTAGTCCTTATCGTCTTTCTACGAATCAGCACTATTTAAGCTCCACCCATGTTAGGCCTCGTTCAGCTTCAAGAAAGAACTTAATCTAATCAATTATGCAAAACTAAGTTTCCTTATAAAAATCTATTGTATCACAATTATAAAATAAAAATTATGAAATACTTTTTGAATTTTTATATCATTGTTTATGCAATTTCATAACCAGAGGTGAAGGGGTTTGTAGGCGTTGTCCCCGGAACGAATCATCAGTTGAAAGAGGGGGAAGGAAAATTCAGTGTGTTTTTTTTAGATGATAAATAAAATCAGGGCAAAGCAATAAATAAATTCAAAGTACTAAGAGATATCATTGCTATACAATGGTGATTTAGTTATTTTGAGGTTTATGTACATTATGAAGCACATTTTAAGAGCACGGTCAATTTATTTTTATATTAAAACGCATTTTTAATCCTTCCTTTTATGCAAAGTCTTAATTAATTTTATGAACATGTATTTGTTTTATTTTTTTCCAGACAGATCAGCAAACTTTTGTGCTTAATATTTACTCAAACAAAATTTTGTTGTCATATTCTTACAATAAGGTGAACATAACGAAACATTTAAGAATATGTTCAATTTGACCAAACATTACATGAAATTATAATTCGTAGAATTTCCATATTTTGCAAATTTATTCTTGGCAAGTGGAAAAATATTATTTAGTTGATCTTTTGCGCTCTCCTTGTAACTGCAAGCAGCTACTTAGTAAGAAATCCGCTATGCTACAAAGTTCATCAGAGTTTTGAAAAAATAAATAAAGGGGAAAGTGTTTCTTTGGTATTAGTTATCAAACTCCCCGAACGCCTCCAAAAGTTGTTTTTCTTTTAAGTTCAGTTTTTAATCAAGGTCAAACAATCTATTATTTTGAAAACGAAATATAAGGAAATACCGATTTTATTTATCTATTTTTATTTTGCCCATCCCTAATATTTTTTATAAACGTCTTCGCCAAAGGTCTTTTCTTCCGCGAATTCACCTAAAAAAATCATAAAAAAATTGTTAATAAATAAATTCGAAATAATAATAAGAAAAAAAAATTATGACATCAACGAACATCTCCGATGATTTGCAGCTATACATGCACTTAACAAAAATGAATGAAGATTGGGGTGGAGGGAGTTTCGCTATTTTTTTCCCTCTCTCTTTTGGCATCGCCATGAAAAGATGCTCCCTCCAGAGACACCGGTCTTGTTCGGCTCTTTTTAAAAACGTGTCGCTACATGACCCCTGCCACCCGGGCCCATCCGTTACGGTTGCCGCGCACCTGACGTTCTATGACACGTTCCTTTTTTTCCCACCAAGACAAGAATGTTCACTCATTAAATTTATATAGACTCGCTTATATGTATGTAAAGGAGGGGGTGGTGCTGGGTCAGGTGAAAGTCTATGACGTGGTCACGGAAAATTTCGTTCTTCCCCATAAAAAAAAATATTCACACTTGTAGAAGTGTCAAATAAACTGGGGACAGTCGCAGTTAACTACTCATAAAAAATATTTTGAGTTAAATTTTATTCTGTCTTTTTTTTATTTTAAGAATTGAAAGAAATATTTCTTTTTGATGATTCATAAGCATAGAAATAGAGGTAAAATGCATTTTTGTTAAATTAGAGGCTCTCATAGCATCAACTATTTTAAAAGAAAACAAAATTTTGATTGCAATCGTAAATTTCTGTAGAAAGAATCGGAAAGAGGACTTTTTTTTTTCTTTTTATAATTAAAATAAAATCGTCTTTTATCAAAAGACTATTTATTAAAATAATTAATTGCATTTTATCATAAAATCCACTTTTATTATTTGGGTATTATCTCTAAAATTTACCACATATTTCAAGCAAAATTTCCATTTTAAAGGAATTTAAGGAATTTATTAATTTAAAGAAATTCCATTTAAAGAAATAAATAGATATTTGCACCACCAACTATTAAGTAAAAATTTATAATAAAGAATAAAACTTCCTTAATATAATCAAAACCCACAAAAAATAGGTTTTGAATTTCGGATGTTTCATAACCAATATCATTGTTTATAATAGTGCTCTATTTATCCTTCATTTTAAATAGCTTAACATCTGAAAAAGAGACAGAAAAAAAATTGAATTAAAAATAATAATACACGGAAAGGAAGCTTTTAATTATTAATTTCTCATTTAAATAAAGAGTAAAGCATAATTTTATTTAGCTTTGGTATCTATATATATTATTAAAGAATGGATTCATTTCACGATTATTGATATAAGATGCAGATAAAAATGGATTGATATTTATTGCTGGCCAACCTTAAAGAAAGTCAACAAGTAAATCGGAAGGAATTCAACGGAAGGATACAAGTAATTATACTTAATTATTAAAAAGTTATACCTTTTCAAAGTTTCATTGCAGTAAATTTTAAGTAATAAAAAGAATATTATTGCACTTAATTTAAATTTAACGAACAAAAACTAATCTATCAAAGAATTTTATCGTACTTTACATAGTATGTTGAAAAATTTTAATAAGAATTTGTTAAAAATAGTTAATGAGTTTACAAAATTTCTATCTTAACCATGTAACTATGACGAAATGTCATCATGCTTCTCCGTTTCTGCGTAGCTACAATTCGAACGACAGCAAATTTTTAACTTAAGTTATTAGATAAGTGATAAATAAGTAAATGAATATGATAGATAATTGAAACGGAAAATTGAAATTCAAATTCCTTTCACAAAAATCTGAATTTCTCAAAAAAGGAAATTTTATCTCGTATTAAAGAGTTTAAAACGAGAATAAGATATAAAAATCAGAATTCTTGGAGTAGATAAACTATTTCTACATTTCAAATTCCTTTCAATATAGATAAATTGTTTTTAGATTTGAAATCCTGTTCACAGTTTGCAAACTAACAACTAAAACAACAACAACACAGAAGCACAAATGAAAAATCTATCAACCTGGTAAAAATTTTTACTAAGTTACTTTTGCTTGTTACTTACTTTGCATATTAGCTATATTTCTCCCTCTTTTTGCATATATTTCTGCAGCATTCAACAACTCTTCAATGAAGTTTGGAACTTTGAAGTAAATGTATCGGTTTTTTAAAACTATTTAATGGCATTCTTCTATTTTAAGAACGACTTTCTTAATATTTTTACTGTCATAATATGTATGTCTTTGTTTGAGTTTCAAAAGTTGATTTTTAGTGATTATCAAAATATTTTCTAAATCAATTATAAGGATTTTTTATCTTAATTATTACAATAAAACTTTGTTAGTTATATGAAACATCATAATTTTTATTTCAGCTCTTTTAAAAGAAAACAAAATTTTGATAGTAATCTTAAATTTCTGTAGAAAAACTGATTTTTACTAACTAGTTGTTTCTTATAATGATTTTAAAGAATTCTTTAAAGTTACTGCCATTATACCTTAACACATTTTTTCCTAATCTTTTATCGAAATTTTCGTACCTAATCAAACCTTTTTTTTCAAAAACCAAAGATAAGTCCTTATTATAAGCTAGTGAAAGTTCATATAATCGTTAATATTTTATAAGTATACATATGCACACAAAATGTTATTACATGTTTGTATTAAAAAGTAAAAAATTTCTAATAAAAGGCACAAATAATTGTTAATAACAAATTGTTTTTTTTTTCATTTCTTATTTTTAAATCATTATGCTTCATATAATTTTTTGCTATTTTCTTTAATGACTCTATATTAAGTATTTACTAGAAACCTTTGGTGGCCAATTATTTGTTTTTACAATTTATGAAACTTATTACTTGAAGAATTTGCACAATTTAGTTTTCGTTCGAAAGTTTGCCAATGAATATTTTAATAAAATATTAATTGCCAATTAATATTTTAAATCCAGTTGTTTCAAGCTGTTTGTTGATTCCTTTACGATTCCGTTTTCGAATAACTCTTCATTCATTTTTAATAGCATGAAATCACTACATATAATTTTTCTCCTTAAAATATTTTACGCAATACCATTTTAAAACATATTAAAAATGCAATCGTTCCGAGCAATAAATCATTATTTAAATAAAAATACAGAATTCAAAAATGTCTGAATTTATCTGTCTTTAAAATGTTATTATTTCATTAATCTGTTATTTGTAATAGAAATCAAAATAAATCCCTATTGAGATCAAGCTGTATCAAATTAAAAAAGGAATGAACTTAGATGGGCGATGGATGAATCAGATTTTTTTTTTCTCTAATTCATTGCAATGGTGATATGTTCCTCATACTTAATATTTGTTGCTTTGTAATACGATAGTTAAAATCTCCGTGAAAAAGCTATTGTGAGTCAAATATTATTTGCTTGTATTACATTTCAATGAATATTCTATAAAGGGGAGTTAAAAATTACGTTTTTGGGTTTTAAATATTCCCCACAAATTCTTTTATTAATAAATATATTTGCTTCTGTTCTTGTTTGGGCTTCATTTCAATTTAATTATCTCCTAAACGAATTTCTCTAAAAAACAATAAGTGAATTCTTGGACAAATCGGTCATTGCTTTTATTTAGATTTCTTATGAAACTGTTTAGAACTATGCTCGCATATTTTTTTTGAATGATTGAATTTTGTAATATAATTTCACTGAATTCTTTTCCTCTTGAATCAATTATTAATTATCTTCTGCAATATTGACATTAATCTGTTTGTTTGTTTTTTCACTGACTGAAGTGTTATGAATTCAAAACACTCATTAGTTATTTAAAATAGATGTCAAAGTTGACATCGTGAGAGATATCACGCATTGTCAAGCTGAAAAATGAATTTACATAGAATTTCTCTCAAACTGCCTACGACGGCGTTTTGTTCTACAGAGGTAATATCCATGTACCGACCCGCCCCTTTATGACACAGTAATTAAACTCTCAGTTAATTACCGCGACGTCTAGAAAAAAAATAACAACAAGTGCCTAAACACTGCCTAGTGTAATTAATTAGTAAGTCCATGCACTTGACTTTGACTTACAGAAGCAGCCTTACATCTCAACTCCGACTAATAGTCTTCATCGCCCGTAATTAATGACTTTATCGATGAACGATAGGTAAAAAAAAAAGCAGAAATTTCAATCTATTTGACAAATGACCGCAATATAGGTTTCCGTAGGTTTGATATTGTTTTTCTTGTAATAGGGCGATCCATCTTAACCTGCGTAATAATGATAAGGAATTGAGTATTCGCCAGAATTATCTTGTCAATCGATTTTGGCAACATAATGGGACTTTTTAGATCTTAATAGGTCGATTAAGAAAGTCGCTTTAAAAACCTCCTCTGCGTATACAGATTGTTTAAAAATAATCAAGTTTAGCGGAAATTGAGATCTCTCAGGGTGATGGGGGGCCGTATATTAACTGCAAAGTTGGGAAAAATAGTCTCGATTTGAGGATTACCAGAATTATGGTTTAAGTATTCGCAAGCTGCGATATCATAGCTTTTCCTTTGTAATATTGTAATCACCATATTGGCTCCTTAAAGTTGAATTCTAAAGATTAATGTAAAGACAAAACAGAAAAGCACAATGTGTCTTTCGATTTTCACATGTGTATTTCTATATTTTTATCTATAATTGATACATAAATAATTTATAGTTATTAAAAGTTCTTCTCTAAATTAAATACTTTCTTTTTTTAAAAAATATGATTTAATAGCTAACTTAATAAAGCAACTTTCTTTTGTGAGTGTTTTCTGTACATGTTCTGTCAATTCTCTTTCTCCATTTTTTTTTTATTCCTGCTGGTCATTTACAGATCTAATATAAGATGGCATGAGATATTTCATCTTATAGACAGATTATGAAGAGCATAATACGACTATAAAGATTCTAAATAAACTTATAGATTTCAATTATTCTATAGCTACTATCTGATTTAAAAAACAGAAAAATAAGATTAAGGTAATGCTTTGTAAATTACTTAGGTAATTAACACATTAGAAAGTAATGGTACCTGTATTCTCTAACATAAGGGGTAATTAAGATTTTTTTCATTTGTTTTTGTTTATTTTATTCTTTTTATCCATTTTTGCTATGAATGATCAGTCTGTATAATTACATAACTAATAAACAAATTTTCAATAAAAAGGACTTGATGGGTTTTTAGCAATTAAAAGTAACCGTCATTTGAGTATTATGGACATGGTACACTAATGTGGTCTGAAACGCATTCCTCTGATTGGAAAGAAAGAAAATTATAGGGATACTGTGAGTAATCTATTACAAGCCTCAAATGGGATACCGTTTCAAAGAAGTCGCATTTTCTTATTTATATGCTCCTCACTCCCACTGAGGTACCTTAAATATTAAGATGAAAAAATTTCGGTAGGGGGATTAGATCTCACTATCCTAGTAGGCAAGAAATAATGGAATTGACTACTTCCAACGATGGCAGAATGTGCTTCCCATAGGAAGAGTTGTACCGTGACCGGTGAGGGTCCTTAGGACTCAACCTTAGGTTCCTTTTTGCTGTCGTGCCGGTCCGGTCAATCATATTTATGTATGGCGACGTCAAAGATGTCGTATACCATTCCTAACTGAAGAGGAAGGTTAAATTTAACTTTTGCATACAAATCACGAGGATACAAAATTACTTTTTATATCAGTTACTGAATTGTTATTCAGCTGATGCCACGACGAGGATTATTATGGGATTTTGTAAGATTTATTGCATGTGATAGTTTTCCTGTTAAAGTGCGTTCCACTGCCGTGATCAGCTTATTGATTCCTCGTTCATGGAATCTATTAGCAACTAAATTCTTCATTCCTGGAATTAGTAAGTTAAGTTTTCTATTCATTGCAATAAATGTCAAATTCCTATCCGTTTAAATCAAAGTAATATTTATTACTCACATTTTTAATTCGAATTTCAGGAAGTTCGCTCCAGAGTACATTTTCCCATCCTTAAGAGCACAACTTTGGAAAGTTTTGTGAAAGTAGATCCTTTTGTTTTTATTATGTTTATTTTTTATATCTTATTTAATTTTTTATTCTTATTTAAAATAAATTTTCAATTTTCCCTGTATTTTGAAAAGACTCTATTGCATTACAGCTCTATTTACTTTCTTTTTTCTGAACATATATTATTACAGTCGCCAACAATTTCAGTTCTATCTCTAAATAAGAATAACGTTAAGAATGCTGATGACTTAAGCCGTGTGAAAATGTTTAGCTGAGCGGAACAACAATGTATTTGACTTTTCAAATTATCCTGAACATTAAGAGCTTGGTTGTTTGGTATCTGAAAGCTGTGAGAGCTCCTGAAGACTAAATTTTAGGGTGTAAAAAAACCAATTTGATTTAATTTAATAATTTACTTAACCGAATCGAAAATGGAAGTGATAAAAATGTTAAAAATCCTGCAAGATTGGATAAGAAATCGATTATATTGTATTAGTAAAATGTGAATAAATTGCGATAATTCTCGACTTTTTCAATAGTTATAATTCTAACAGTTTTTTCACACTTACTTATCAACAATATTATTACAATCTCTCACAATATTGTACGGCATTCAAAATAGTAAGGAGATTCATTGAGCATCTATGCAAAACTTATGCTGTTATGATTAAGTTATATATTGAATAAATTAATCTCTTTTATTTTTACAGTGTAGCTTTCATGATCCTATAGAATGCTTAGGCATATATATTAAATGGTTGGATGTATACTATTACAAAATGCGATTTCATATTTGCTTATAAACATCTATAAATTTATAAAATATTTGCATTTCATAATTTTTGATAGCATGTTTATAGAAATAAGCAATGAAAGCAATATTGTAAATAATCTTTGTAGTATTTTAAGTTATATTCATATGATCTACGATGAACATGAAAAATTGTTTTTTGATCCTTTTATAATATTAAGATTGAAATTTAAGAAAATTTTGATAATCCCTGTATTTATTATAATGGGGCAATAGCTGTAAGTGCAAAGATTAGCGGAATGGAATGCGATTTATATGAATTCCAACAATTTTAACTGAAAATTCAAATTTTCTTTGCTATGATCTACCAGGAATTTCTATTTTTAATTCCATGAACTATAATTTTTAAAAACTTATTTAGTTAATATCATTTTGTAATAGAATTGATACCAATATGTTGAGCATAACAAATCTATTAAATAATAAGTTGACAGTATAGATATTCTGAATTTAACTGAGAATCAAACTTCTTAAAAAAAGGGGGGGGGCAAAGATTTTGTTCACTTAATTGATTTTTTAATCTTGTTTCAACAGAAAATGCTTCTTAGTCCGATTTCTTCATGGATATTGAACAGTTTTTAGTTAAAAGAATCTACTTCAATTATGTTGTTGTTGTTTTTCATTCTCAACATTTGAATTTATTAGACCACCCACTTTTCACTCAAATGATTGTCCGAATATCTAATAACAGCCTTTTTCCGTTTCTTGAACTGTCGCAAATGGAATGACAGACCTGCCAATAAGAATCGTCACTTGTGCGGTGTCCTCGGCCCTCCCGACCTCGGTGGCGGAACAATTAGGACAGGGGGATGATTGTCAGAAAATTTTCCTGACATATACAAATAGCTTGTGGGATGCCCCGGGCCACAAAAAGGGCAGCAATTATGCGGGGTAAATGGCAGCGGCACGTAAGGCGAACGATAGCAGTGCCTTCGTGACGTAATTATCGGAGAAGAGTTTGTCGATGATTATCGGAGACTGCGTGAACGAGATTTATCACTTGTGTCGAGGAAAATGAGGAATGATCGTGTCGGGACGAGAGAACAATGGACAGAAGAATGTGCAATATAATATTCCTCTCCTTTTTTTGCATGAACAGGGCAACTCTCGCATCGCCTCCGATTGTTTGTGCAGCTGAGAACTCTCAGTTGCTCTAACTAATGAAGATTTGAAGCTGTGTTCTAAATTGTGGAAGGTAGGAGTCTAGAAATCTTTTTTACAGGAACATGTTTTTTCATATTCTTCTTTCTCTCACTCTTACACTGTCTCTTTCCCTCTGTATAAACGTAATTTCCAATTATCTTTCTATATTAATTCCCTAATCTGTCGTACTTCGGCTTTATTTTAATCTTAACTGAATTTTTACAGAGTTATTATTTTCCCACAGAACCGAAGTGCTATGTAGGCAGATTCCTTTCTGAAACTATATAAATTCACTATGTTCATTTCTTCTTGCTTTATACTTATGGTAAAATAGATAAAAATTATATTGCTTCCATAAAATTATGAAGAATAAAAATCGTTAAAGAATTCTAGAAAGATATCCTTGAAATATCCAAAAGATCCGTTAAGATATTCAGAGCTTTCTAGAAAAAAATATTTTACTTATACTATATGTTTGAATTGTAATGTTTCATTATTATTATTTTTTCAGGTTTAGGGACTGCACCAAGTTTCTAATTTATTTTGAGATACAAATGTCGCTATAGATCTTTTTATTTTTATTATTATTATTCTAATAAAAAATGAGGTGGATTCACCCTTGTTCTAAAAAGCAGTTTAGGAACTTCAAGCAGTTTCCTCCCGAATAGCAATTCTACGCATGCATCCGAGCATGCATAAGTTTTAATTTGTCTGAAAATGAATTTTGTTCCTTATTCAAATGATTTAAATATGATGTAAACTTGGGGGAAAACGTTCTGGTATTTTTTTGAAATCGTATGGATAAGAATATGCAGAATAAGGTTTTGAAAAATGGATAAAGGAGGAAGGATTCCACATTCTAAACAGAAAATTACTGATGCAAACCTTCGCTATAGTGTTTTTTTTTAATTAGTTCCCTTGTTAACTATTTTTTGTTCAAATACAACAAGCACGAGTATTTTTTAGAATGTAAACATATTTTTATTTCAAACTTCTAAAAAAGCAGTGGTAATAAGCTATTTTGAAATTTTTATACATGAAAGCCTCCATATGTTTTGACTCTTGAAAGTTTATTGAAAACTATAACCAATCTATTTTCAATACTCTATGCAATTATAAAATCATTAGTAATTATTATTGCTAAATTTGAATAAGCATATTGCATTTAATTGTGAAAATATTGTGAAAATCCTTTTAACCTTTTAATCTAGGTAATTTCTTTCCTTAAATCCATTTTTTCAATAAAATTCCAAAACGTTACAATATAATTGCTTATCACTTGAAGCAATTTGTACCAGAATTAAAATTTCTATACAATAAATAGGTCAAATCAGGGTCATGATTTTTTTAAAACAAACAGAACTTGAAATTTTATTATAATTTGTTTACTTTTTATTAGACTATAGAAAAATATCATTCTTTAATAGATTTCAAAATCAGGTAAATGCATTAAAAACCAGAAGCATTTAGATAACTATACTATTTTCCAATTCATTAATCTGGCGTCCAGTAAAATATAATAAAGCTATCAGAATCAATAATGCTATTCTTTCTAAAAGTCACTAAGATCCATCAGCTACAATAGATTCTTTTTAGAAAGTTTCTTATTGTGTTTAATGACAAAAATTTATTAAATTTGCAGACAGGGATACGAACCACAACAAGTGATTTCTACTATAAAATGACCTTGCAGTCAATTTTTGCATCCTATGTTTAAATGACTTGGGAACGAAAGTTAACAATGAATTGCACGAACAGTTCCTAATAAGTATTGTTGAGTAAACTTGGAGAATTTATCATTCCATTTCCACTTCAGATGCTACAAGATGATATACGAAAGCGACTTCTTATTTACTGATGATCTAACTGCTCTTCCAACCGAATCTGGCCAGGGGGAAAAAAAGAGCTTAATGGAATATGCAAACAAATTTACATGTGACATCAAATACCTCCCTGAAATTTATTTTTAGTATATCATCTTGACATGCGTAAGCAAATAGATAATGCGGATTTATCTTGTCCAAATATAAGCTCATACTGCTTTAGCCATGGTCCGTTTTCATGCAGAAATTTTATATTAGAAATTTTTTTGGGAGCCGCGGTCAATTCAATGCCTTTATTTTTCCCTTCCTTACCCTTTCTCATATCACAATCTCTAATCCTCTGCTTGACTTACAAAGGGATTCCATTGGTAAATGCTCTTTTCTCAAGTATAAATCTTCCAATAGTCTCCTTGGACCTGTTTGGTAAACAAACTTCGGAATTCCGTAGCTTTTTTTTTCACTCAAAAATCCCCCGAAAATTCCTTCTTCTACCGATGCTAGATAATAACGCAAGTAATCCTCCTCCCCTGGTAGCTCTAAAAACTTCATTTCTGACCGAGGGAGCGAGTCAATTTTATAGCAATACCTCAACTGCACACGTTTTTAGAAAAAAAGGAACGAGGAAGGGAAGCAAAAGAAAGAAGAATAAAAAAATCTCTCCCCCATTTCCCCTTTTGTAAAGTTATACGCAAGGGGGTGGGGTGGGGACTTGAAAACGTGCACGGCCAGCTTCTTGGCAACCCTCCCTACTAAGTTCTTGAATAGTCGGATATTTTGCTTGTAAGCCCACCTGCGAATTTCTCTGATATGGAGAACATATACAAGGGGATGGAAAATACGGGGGGATTGCAAAGAGGCGGCGGAATTGCAGGTGGAGAATTCCATCCGTATTTCGTGTAGGTATCTATGACTCAATGCACACGTGCTGCCACCCTTCGTCACCCCCACGATTGACCCCCAAACTTTTTTTTAGATTTTTGCCGACAAAAATAAATAAAGATTCTGATTCTCTAACTCCCGTATAATTAGGGTATTAAACTCTTGTAACGATTGAAAGGTGGGGTCCCTCAGACACCCTGGGAGGTGTTTTGCATAATCTGCGGCAGCAAAACTTAGCTGGAGATTTACACATTGGTGCGTTTTCTATTGTAATATTAAATAAATAAAAATAATAATAAATTTGAGAGAAATCCATATTAAATAAAAGAGTAAGAGAGGATGAAAAATTCAAATTTCTTTCAAACATCAGTGATGACAATGATTTCCAATGGAAAAGCATATAAACGGCTGTAATTTATAGGAAAAAAATCATCTGAAAAGATGAAAAAAGAGAGTCTGTTTTTAAAGATGAATGCATCATCTGAAATTATTTATAAAGTTTTTTTTTTGTAAAAAAGAACAGTAAAACACTGCAAACCTTGAAGTTTAAAAAAATTGGAAGTACCAATTAATATTTAAAAAATTAAATTTATTAATCATTTCATAAATATCGAATTCAAAACCTCTCATTTTTTCGAAGTCAATTTTTAATTAAATATATATTTGGTGAAATTTAATCCTTGTTTTCTTTATATATAAAATCCTCTGTTGGATTCAGCAAAGTTATGAGAAGTTGTATATAATAATTATTTTAAATATTTCTGCATTTAGTAGTGAACAATAAATTGTTGAGTAAATTAGATCCATTGAATATTTTCTATTTTTCATTCCCTCTTATAAAATATTTTTATATTATTAAACATCATTAAATGCATACCACTTATATACACTTACAATTGATGCTTGTAATATCACCAACTTGTGATATTAGTACTGAAATCGAGTGACTTCCAAAGGAACAGATGGCCTATAGAATGGGGGGAAAAAAGGATTAAGGCAACAGAAGTAGAACTATCACAGCTCAAAGGTTTGACTGTCAAAAAATAGTTCACGATGGAAAAAAAAAGTTGAGATCTAGAAAAGTGAATACAATACTAATCTGCCATGCAACAGGTGGCACCTATAGAGTCGTTCGTCGCAAAACTCACAGTTGGTCCCTTCTTGCAAACATCAGGGCTACAATTTGGGTGATTTATCCTCCCAAAGGCTTGTGGTGTGAGATCAGATCCCCCTAAGTCAATATTGGGTGAGAAATCGAACACGCCCCAAAATACATTCTTAGGCCCCTGAGCAAATACCCAATCCTTCACGGCTGCTTGCTGCCCTCCGCCGGATGGCTAATCGTTGCGAAAGAATGGTCGCCCATCGGGATTTCTGGAGGCTGCGTGGCGTGCAGATTACTCTGGCTCTTGCAAATGGACCCTGAGCACCTAATAAGGTATTTACTCTGGAGAACGCTCAAATCCGGGCTGATCTGGATTACAAATGTAATCGCATCCATATCTACTCTTGGCAAGTTGATAGTCTCTAGCCATTATTGAGTCAATGGAGACTGAAGTGCGGGCTTAGATTGGGATGGAAGTAGAGAGAGAAAGCAAATGCTACGAGTGCAGTCACTGTAGAAAGGTTATGCACATGATTCGGTTTTTGACTTTTAACTTACTTAAGTCAACTTACAGGAATGCGTCTTTTCCCCTTCCTTCTCTTCTTTCTTTTTACATAGTGAGAAAGACACTGTAAGGTGCGCAGGTTAATTAGATAAAGAAAAACATTCATCTCAAAAAATTAGATAAACTTTTTTTAAATAAATTATTGGCTTCTCTTAAATCGTGTCTACTTTCTTTTAAGGAATCGCTAGTTTTTTTTTTCCATAAAGAATTTTAATTAATTTTTCTGCTTTGAATTTACAAAAAAATTCCTTTTATTTCGTAAATTTTTGTTGCAGTTCATGACTACATAAATATCCCTATACATTTGGTGATTATTTGCACTATTTATATATTTGTAGATCATTTGATTTTCATGGACTAATAGTATACATATATATATACATGTGAATCAGCAGATACATAAAACAATTTGTTTTAACAAGTGCACATTCGTTACTTTATAATGAAACTATTCACCATAATTTGATATATTATTATCCCAAGCAGATAAATTTACTCCTTACGGTACTGAAGAATGCCAAAATTGTTCTGATAAATGATAGAAAGAAAATATGTAGTTATAAACAATTTTAAACAATAAAAGGAAAGAAAAAGGGAAAAAATACTATATTCATGTCATGCATGGACGTTATGCCAATTCAATTTGGAAATTCTCTGAATCTTGCTGGAGAAAAAAGTTTGCAACCACAACACAATGCAAGACTGTGCATATTTGGATATTAAATTATATACATTGTGAAGTATATTGTAAGGTGTAGAGAACAACAACGTCACTAAAACTTTCTTTGAGAATAATCAGCGCAACATATATACATACCCGGATGAGACATATAAATATAATTGCTTTTAAGAAAATTTTAATGGCACGATTAATATATTGATGGCTACTTATTATATTTTTAAGAGCAAATATGAAAAGGGAAATATCAGATTATAAACATCAACTATCAGAATTACTAGTCAAAAAAGTATTTTGGTTCACAGAAATTCACTAACTATTAGAATTGCTAGTCAAAAAGGTCTTTTGATCCACAGAGATTCACAAACTATTAGAACTACTAGTCAAAAAGGTCTTTTGATTCATAGAAGATATCTAAATCTACAAACTACGAATCCGTATTTAATTCTTAACTTCTTATAATGGGCGAACTATACTATTGGAAAGAACTCCAGTATTTTCTCGTTTGGGACCATCTATAATTAATTAAAGCTGCTAGATATGGAATTAGATTGTTAAATGAAATTCTGGCATTTATAATTGATTATATAGCACTCAGTAAATATGTATATGTGCAATTTGTATTTATAAACGAATAATTATTCGAATAAAGGGCTTCATATTTCTCTTTTACAATAATATTTCTCTTTATTAGGCTACTAAATCAAAACATCTTAGAATCAATTATATCTTAATGTTAATTGATACACCACCACCTTAAAAATAAGGTTCAAATAGGCAATTTGGTAATTATATAAAAATCAAATTTTGAAACACTCATGAGTATATTATAGTATGATTTAATACTCATTGTGAAACATTGTAATAACATTGTAACATTTAGTTTTTAAATTTCAAATTAAATCCAAGTGCTTTTTTAAAGTACAAGTTACTAATCATAAACAACAATAATAGAATAATAAATGAATTTAAATTAGTTTATTATAGTGTCCCACAAAACAAGCAAGATAACTGAGACTCATTTTCTGTAGTACAAGAGAGATAATATTAATTCTTTCTAACGAATAAACATAACAACAGCAGTATATTTTTTAATGTAATTATATAATATTTAACATAATTTTTGATTCACCAAACCTCCAACAGCAAAATATATTCAATCAGTACTTCAATTCACCATTTTCAAAGAGGTATTGTTACTTATAACTGTAGAAATGTTATAACTGTAGACAGGCAGTGCAGCTCTATAATATTAAGAGATAAAGATAATAACGGGATGTAACAGGTAATTGACCAACTAAAATCCCGGGATGTTCAACTAGAGGGTTTATCTGAAATTATCAAGCTATGCATAAAACATGCTTCCATTAATCTCCATAAAAAAAACACTTTACAGGATTAATGCAAAACGATCTATTGGGGATCAGAGAAAACGAAATCCTTTTCTGCATGCTTTTACTTCGTGTCTTAATGAATAATAGCAAATCACAGTTTCCATCGACTGCCTTTTGTTGTTGTTGTTCTTTTTGATCATCTGAGTTATTATTTCTATTGCCCAACCCACTCGCATCACCGTCTGTCAAATCAAATTATCTCATAAAAACGGGCTATTCATGACTCTGGCTATTCATGACTACAGAAAAGATAAGGAGCTCCTAGTGTTGATTGACTTTGATTCCAAAAGCTTATTGTCTCTGTGATTGATTTATTAATTGAGATGTCAGGCCTTCTGCCGCTGAATGTGCGGCACTGTGCCGCAATATTATGCATGCCTCGATGACTTTTGTTTCAAAATGTCACAAGCGATGGTAAAGATAGATAACTTTTGGCAGTTTTGGAATTCACGAGTTCCTCGAGGCAACAAAATGTTTCGCTTATCAGCTTAATGGTACGCTTCAAAGGTTTGCCACTGAGTGGCTTTGTCTGTGTTCGCGATTCCTTCTTTTTCTTTTTTTTTCTTCCGTGGTCTTTTTTTCGGCACTCATAGCGGTGCGATATGTTTATATTTTTAAAAAAATGTGTCGCTGTTCTTACAGGAAGTTTAATATTCCTAAATGTCTGCGGCCAATAAGGAAAGTGGAATAACGGATCGATAAAAATTCTGAGGATGAATTCCAATCGTTTTTTGGCGGAAAAAAAAGTAAATAGATACTAAAAATGCGGGCAGAGGGACTTCACTTCCATATTGGCATTTATTATAGCCTCAAACCAAGATTTAAATCAAAAGGAATTGAATTTAACAACCATTTTTCTTTTTAATATTTTGGGGGAATTATTGCAATATATTAATTATTGCAACATAGTGAACGAGAAAAATTCAATCTTATAGAAAGCAAATCTCTCTTTAACGAAGTATCATTATTAACTTATGACACCAATTTAGAATTTTTACTGAATTTATCGTATCTTTCTTGGCGAGTTATTTGGCGATTAATCCCTGGCATGTATTACTAGTATTTTTTTAAAAAATCAAATTTGCGCTTTAGACGTGTTTTTTACCGATCTATCGAAACAAAAATTTGACATATTACTGTACTTGTAATCACAAAATCCCATACCAAAATTGATACGTTTAAGTCACTGATGTTTCGAATCATAGAGTTTATATGCTTCTGAAAGTACAGACCGACAGACAGTCAGCATGTTGACGGATTTGGCTCAAAATTTGACAGGTGTCTATAGTATATCTGTGTACTGAGTTTCATCTACCTAGGTTTCTTAGTTTTGTAATTATCGTATGAACTCTTATTCAAACAGACGGGCTTCCTCGGAACAGATTTTACTCAAAATTTAACAGAAATGTGAAGATTTGATATAAAAACCATATACCAACTTTCAACTGTCTAGCTCAAAACATTTTTGAGTTATCTTCGTCACAGACAGATAGACGGGTATTCTTCAAAAATATGTTTATTATTATTATTATTATTCAGAGAGTTCTGAAACGTGGAGATACATCCAAAATTTCGAGTACGAATTTTATGACTATTCTTAGTATACATTCTTAATACTATACATACGAAAAAGTAACAACTAGTTATAAAAAGTTATAAAAATACAAAGCGAAAAAGGAATAAATAAGCATCCCCTTTAATTATTTTGAAGGTGCATCCTAAACTGTTAAAAAAATTCTGTGTCTTGTACTTGCTTTCTTTCGTTTTTTATACAAATGCGTATACGAAAAATTTTCATACTTTTATAAAGATAGAAATGCATATCATCTAATATATTATTGAAATTACAACCTTCTTCGTGCTACATCAATTGGTACTACACTTTTTTGTCCTCTTCATTAATATCCTTATCACTCATTGTAATGTCTTCATTACATTTTGTATTACGTCATGCAATATTTTCATCATCGCGGGGAAAAAACAAAAAACATCTTTATCTCCTTTAACCTCTCCCATGTTTTACCGATACTTGCCTTTTTCAAGGAATCCGATTTGGTTGAATTCATTGGAATTTCGACAAATGAAAAATTACAAAACAAAAAAAAAACTACTTCAGCAAACTTTGTGGTAAGGAAATTATCCTCCTCTATAAGCAAAATAAATGGCATATAAATGTCGCTCAAGGAAAATGCTTTGAAGAAAATTTCATTAAATTATGAGAAAGTAAAAACTGTAAGTTAAGTTCGTTGAATAAAGACTATTGGATTTTATTTCCAAATAGCCCTTTTTCACAAACAGTTGGTTCTCCAAGATTTAAATTCTTGGTTTTTCGGCAAAATACTTTTAAAATTAAGTTTTTTATTGATGTAAAACTCATACTACTATAGAAGCTTTATGTCGTTACTGTGCTATTTTTTAAGCAAAATTTGAACTTTAATTTGGAACACCAATCAGTTCTTTTTTTTCCTTTGTAATAAGACATATTTTTAAAAGATATGAGTGTAGAAAATGGCACTTTTCAATATTGAATTCTTATGTGTACTACAGAACATTTATTTTTATTTGTGTAATAATTCAAAAAAGGTGTTTAACCACTTGACATACGAATTTATTTAACTTTCTAATTAAATAACTCATCCTATTTTGGTAATTTATTGTTAATTTGATTTTTTAAAATAATATATGGAGCATTTGGGATACCAAATCGTTTCATATTGATTTTTTCGTATTTAATTACTTAATTCTGTGGCTTATTTGCAGACTTGAAAATAAAAATTCAGTGATTCGATGCGCGTGTCAGACAAGTCATTGTATGCGAAGTGGCTATTAAAGATTTCACTGATTCATAATAAATTTGATTTTTTTATCTTAATATTCAAAAGAATTTCATGGCAAAAATTACAGTATTTTGTTTTGTTTCAATTAGTAAACATTCTGAAAAAAAAGATGAAGTCCAAATTTTATACAGTAATATGGTCCTAAAAAATCATACTTAAGGAAATAATCTTGATACAGCAACTTTTGAATTAAAAACAATAATTTTCTTCTTTTGCTGCCAAAATTGATAAAATTATATTTTATTACCGAGTTATAAACTAATCAGGATTTTATCCTCATTAATTAATTCATATTTAAAAATTTATTCACATTTTACTGTATAAACTGCAAGTGAAAATTTTATTGATACATAATAAATAAAAGAAAGTATTTGGCTATCATTTTATTTTATAATAAGTAAAGAATAGCACAAGTAAATGAAAGCGCAGCGAATATATCTAACATTTGGCATATAATTGTTTCGATATGTTGCAAAAATGGTTATAAAAATTGTTATATTATCTCTCACAGTATCATACATTCAGTAAACATCATCGTGAACACCTTTTCAGCTCGAAGAATGTCAAGACGATATTCCAATTTTCGCCATGTATTGTCCAACATTTCGGTTGCCATATAAAACATAGCATCTGGGATCCTGTCAGCATTTGAGTATAATTACTTTTAACTGGCATTGCAAAAATTCGATTATTTATGTAGCATCAAAACTAAAATTGAACTTTAATATCCGATTTGAATTAATGAAATGACAGAACACATTGAAATTTTTTCCCTGCGTTGATACGACTTTGATAGCAATTGAAGGAAAAATCAGTTTCTGCATTAGTTGTACTATTAGTTCCACGGGGGAAAAATAAGACAATTCCAAGTTAAAAACTTTACAGTATTATGTTCAATGGATCCTATTTAATTAATTTGAGTAATAAGGAAAAGGTTTTTATGATTATCATATACTAATATCATACACTGCATTTGAATATACCACAGATGACTCAGATGTACAGTGGGGCCATAATTAAACTGCCAGTACTCACAGTGTTCTGAAGCGAGATCTATTTGTGAGAATGACCCCACATTTTGTAAAAAGATTAAACAAGACGGGGGATTCCGCAAAAATAAAGTTCCAAAAGTCACCACTAGGGGAACATGTGGCGCTGTGTAATAGAAAATAGTGTGTTAACAAATGCAAATCAATACGGAAAAAAAATTACCTTTTATTTTGCACACTTGCTGATTTAGTTCAAGTGCAATATGGCAACACTTTGAAAAAAGCGAAAAATTTACATAAACACCGAAAAAGTCTCTGTATTTGCAAAAGAAGAAGTTCTTTATTCGAATTTCACGTTACATCATTGGCACAGTGCCAGCTGCTTGGGCTTTAAAAGACAATGTGCTATTTTTCGAAACTATCGGATTGAAAGTTTATGTGCAATGTCTCCTTCTTTAGACGAGCGTGCGTTACTGGTCAATTTATTTTACCTGAACCAGTGCAACGCGTCAGTCGCTCTTCGTGATTTTAGAAATTTCAAAAAAATGCGTAAAGGTAAGGATCTTTTATCAGTTAATGGGCTAAAGGCCGCTGATCTTACCCCATACGACTTCTGGTTATGGGGTTACCTTAAGTCCAGGACAAGTGGCTAAGTTGAAAGATAACATATCACGGACTGTACTGGAGATTCCTGCAGACATGTTACTTACTGCTGTTGTGAATACTGTGCACAGAATGCAATATGTGGTCCACAAACACGGTAGCCACATTGAACATAATTTGAATGTGCAAAATAAAAGGTAATTTTAATTCCGTATTGATTTGCATTTGTTAACACTCTTTTTTCTATTGCACAGCGCCACATATTCCCCTAGTGGTGACTTTTGGAACTTTTTTTACGGAATCCTTCGTTCTCCGTCTTGTTTAATCTTCCTGCAAAATGTGACGTCATTCTCGCAAATAGATCGCGCTATAAAACACTGTGAGCACTGTCAGTTTAATTATGGCCACCCTGTATTTCGATTTCAAAAACGAATGAATGATCGCTTAAAAGACTCGTAAATCCGCACTGACAGCGGATACCTTATACAATGACAATATAAATTCCCACTAACAGCCAATACCTCATATATAAAATGGGCAGGACCCGACAAAGAATTTGGTTAAACTTCTGTCCAAAATTCTCTGCTTTATACCAAAAGCATTCTGGGCACTGGAAACCCTTTATGTAACGAGATAGCTCTCCTCTTGTTTCTTCGTCAGCTGTCCTTTTCCATTATACAGTACTGAAAGGGTTGAGGGAACAAGGAATTTTTTTTGTGCGGAAGCGAAATTTTACTTGGAAGAATTCACTTAAATTTTGCAATTCTAAAAACCATTTTCGGGCTTTTCAAAGGAAGTGCTAAGTAAGATGGATTCTTTTTTTCTCTGTGACAGCAGATGACCGTTGGTCTTTTTTGTGGTTCCTCGGCAACTAGAGGGGCGTCTTGTCACCTTTAAAGTTCTTATTGTAGACTTCATTCAAAATCTTTTCCGTGATTTCTAAAGGGAGGATCTTCTATTCACCTCACCTCTTTCGCATTTACTTTAGAGATAATCCTTGCAGATCTTCCTTTTCAAGCCGTCGTTTAAACAAGATTCGTCCATGAGGTGGTCTCTGTATTACATTAATAGACAAGAAAGGTACCGTGGGAAAGTTGACCACTACGAAGGAATGCTCATTCCTTATGTAGCTATTTCTAGTTTTTAAAAGGGATTTCGAGAAAAACTGATCTCGCGACATTCTTGGGCCGTTCTTCTTTTACTGTTTCACATTCATTTCGGACATTTTTTTTAATGTATAGGACTTTTTTCCGATGGATATAGAGAACTGAATTATATCCAGAGATTGATAAAGAATTTTAAAAATTAAATAAATGATTTTAAAAACTTTCTTTCTCACTTCCCCCTCTGCGAATAACGGTATTAGAAATTAGTTTCGCGGACGCCTTTTCAAATGCTCACTCAAATGATCACAAGATCCCCAGATGAGTGATATATTCACGAAAAATGTATTAGTCACAGTTCATTTCAATGAAAATCCTTAGTTCTATATCACAGTTCTTTTATTAACGGAACATAAACAAATTCAAAAAACAAACTACACAATTACTAGGTGTTGCTACACAGAACAAGCTAAATCAAACAAAAACAAGGAATTCTTAGTGGACGATTTAAATTAAAATATTGAAAATAATATTACACAATCATAAATTGAACACATACATAAAACAACAAACAAAAAATTAACATAGTGAAATATTTACAATTTGTTACACCCTCCCTACAAAGTTTTCATAATCATAAATCTTGGAATCTTTTTTTAATGTATCATTCCAAAACCTAAAAAAAAAACACTCGTTTTCGAATGCGACAACAATAAATAAATAAAAATTAAAAAATATGAATTTTCGAACGCTATTGACTTATTAAATTATAAAGTTTAAATGGTAGATGAGTTTAGTGAGCTTTGAAAGCATTCAAAGTTCATATTTCTAATAATTATGAAGTTCAAAGCAGTCTTTTTAGTCTTCTATCTAATTCTTGCTATCATTTTACTTGTCTTATATAATGTGAGAACATGATATTCTTTTGTGGTTAGGAGGTTTTAGATGTCTGATAAGTTTAAAGGCAAATATTTTTTGCCTGCTTTTACCAGTAGTGCATTATTATGTTTTAGATACCTGGTAAGTTTACAGACAAAAAAAATTGTCTGCTTTTACCAACATTACATTATTATGTTTTAGATACCTGCTAAGTTTACAAGCAAAAAAAAAAAAAATACCTGCTTTTACCAGTATTGCATAATTATTATGTATGCTTCTTTAGTTTCTAATGGCTTGCCGAACACAGATTATATATAGTGTGCTTGAGTTTAATTAAAATATATTATTCGAAATATTAATTTTAATAGTTTAGCTAAAATAAAATAAAATTGCCACAGCACTGGTTTCTAGGCATAAATTAATTGGAATTACAAAAGAA
>JAOUZG010004491.1:3887669-3901310 GCA_026289955.1 Argiope argentata | reverse complement strand
GACTCATCCTAATTGTTTACTTTTACCAGTATTTCATTATTATTATGCATGCTTCTTTGGTTTGCTAATGGCTTGCCGGACACGGATTATATGTGGGTACTTGAGTTTAATTAAAATATATTATTCGAAATATAAATTTTTAATAATTTAGCTAAAATAAAATAAAATCACCACAGCACTGGTTTCTAGGCATAAATTAATTGGAATTGCAAAAGAATGAGTGCCAACAGGACTCATCCTAATTGTTCGCTCTTAAACTAGAGATTATTCGTGTCCTTCAACTTTTATCGCCGTTAAGCCTGCTTGTGAAACTGTGTCATTACTAAAAAGCGAAAGTGAATTTTATAAAGAGCCGTTTAAGGAGAAGCTTCCCTTGCGGTTGCTGGATAATTGTAAAGCTCTTTATTCGTACAAATAGTCCTGATATCCTAATGCGCTTATCCTCGAAGATTAGCATAAATCTGCGCATAAGGGGATTGGGATTTTAATCGCGGCCACTTGGCAACGGCATCTAGTTGGTGGTCGGCATTTTGACATTTGTTAAGCATCGCGTGTTGATGGAACAAACACATAGAGTGACAGTTTGATTGTTCGAGTGTTTTTCATCTTTTTTTAATCTGTGAGTTTTGAATGAAAAAAAAGGAAGCATCTTTATCTTTAGCAGAAGAATTCAAATAGAGAGATAAGAATAAAATTTCAATTGGATCGTTGAAATAATATTTCTAAGTTTAAAAATATGTTAGCTATTTTTTATGACATATATGTTTTTTTAATTAAAAAAATATTTAATTTAAACATTATTTCCTTATTAATATTTTTTTTTTTACAATTTCACATTTTTAAATAATTTGCGTCAATATCATTGTATATGCTGCATTTACATGCTGGGATTATTACTTAATTTATTACTTTTCGGTCAAACTTATATAAATTACTTAATGAAGTACAGAATCTCTTACTGCAAACGATTAGCTATTGGAATAGAGATTATAATTAACGATACCTTTACTATCACCGTATTGTTGTATGCTGTTATTAAGGATTTAATCATTCAAGAAAATAAAATTATTAATTGAAAGCAATGTATTTAACTTCAACTGTATCCACTTAAGACTTAGTGGGTTAAATTATATATTATGAATTCCTCATGGTATTTCTAATTCATAACATTAGGAATACCATGGTATGATTGAAGAGTATAGAAGAGTATGAATCAATACTAAAATATCATGGATTTTATCCCCTTATAGCATTCTTAATCAGCATTATACAGACATTTGTAGGCTTTAACTATAAATTACTCTTTTCTGAATAGTTTCCTATTAATAAAAACACAAACATGAAACATGGTTTGGAAGTATTCTGGCAATAAAATGTTTCCTTATGTATCAAAATTAAGCTAGAGATCAGGTAAGAGCTATAAATAATTAAGAGATCAGTCAGGTAATCTCAAATGTTACCTAATAGCTTCGCTAAGGCATTTTAACCAGCAGAAACTATCATTCTTCCTTTATCATGAGTCCTTGACTTGTGGACGTATTACTGGACCGAAGGAATTGCACTTCTACCACATCAATTGCATATCCTTGACTTTAAATCTAAAGTATTTTATTTTTAACATGCTTTTTAATACAGATACGAGGATTAGAGGACAAGTCTTGGAATCAAGATCCAGTTCCATCAACATCTGTCGTGTTTATGAGTATACGAAATGTCCTCACTTACTTTGTTATTGAATCTTGAATAATAAAGTTAATGTGTAGATGTCATTTTCATCTTCAAACCACGATTTTTAATCAAGAGAACTTTCTAGAAAAATATTAATAGAACCTTCAAAAGAGAATGTTTCAATAGCCAAGTCCATTTTATACAACTACCGTCTGTTCTGCCTATCAAGGTGAAAATCCAAATCCTATCAATTTAACATCAGTTTTACACATCAAAGCTGAACGATTTTTAGCTGATTAAACCAATTTAAATTAGAATGAAAATTTTATGAAAATATCTTTTTTCCTCACTAGAGTAAATCCTCTCCCTGAAACTACCTCGCATTCTTTATCAAGAAGTTATTATTCTCTCCCCCCCCCTACCACATAAAATTGTGATCTTTTCGTAAGACTGTAAATGCGAAAAATAATCAAAACTTTATACTATCTCACACATACACACATGAGAGTTGTGCGTTTTGCAGCATGGTTATGAAAATCAGTACTTGTGCATAACACTTACTACCAATACATACAATTCTAAATTTTTGACAAATTCAAACTTTGACATAAATCTAGTGTTTCTGCTAAATCTAATCAGGGATCTTGGAATATTTTTTGCCCATGCATCGCTGGTCAACATACAAGCATTAGAAAATCAAATATGTATTCTATACTCTTTTTATTAGACCGATCGAAACAAAAAAAAATTTGCAAGAACAATTGTAATTACAAAATTACTTATCAAATTTCATTTTTTTAAAGTCGTATTTTTGTGTTATTGTACTCAAATACATGCGAAGTACAGGTCACCATATGGTCGTTTTCACAACGAGTTTGAACGAAGAACATCGTTTCTGAGGCCAAATTCGTATGACAAAATTTATCCATATAACTCTTTTAAGCGTTGCAATTAATCGTGTTTTTCTTTTACTCGTACAACAGAACAAACAACTTCTACTAAATGGATTTCGTTTCAATTTAATAGTAATCTTAAAATTTGGTGTAAAATTCATTTAATAAGTTTCACCCGCCTAACTTAAAGCAATTTTGAATTATAGCATTTGTGGTCATACAGGTATTCGTTTATGAATTTTTTAAAGCCTAAGAAGGGGAATATGTCATTGGACATTTTTTTTCAATCTTTCGTTAAAATTTATTTTATCACAAAATAGCTTGATATAGTGAGATTCTAAAATTTTATCTTCATACAGTTAATATTTAAACTGTTTTTCTGTTAATTGGCTTTATTCTAAGATCGTGTTAAAACTTTCAATTTTTTTGTTCTTTGAAAAGAAAAAAAAATGATCACTATAAACATAAAACATAAATATTTTTCGAAAAATTAATTATTTATTTAAATTTTTGTAGGAAAAAATATTCAAACTCTAACTAATAAGATCGAACTCTTGTTTTAGGGATGAGGTTTTTGGCGTCAATAAAAATCCGTAGGCGAAAAATAAAAATTTTATTATCCGTACGATCATCTCAAAAAATCAGCTTTCAGTAACATGTTGCCTTTGCATTAACAAAAAATCTGATTTAAAAAAAATAGTTAATGACTACAGCAAATGAAACCTAGAAAAATGTCATTTTGAGCGCGTGATTATATGAAACAAAATAAATAGGAAATGATATATATTTTTAAATAATAAATGCGGGACAAAGTTTCTTGGATCGTTGGCAATACTAAAGTAACTCATTCAATGAAACCATTAAAATGAATAAAATTATAATTTAACTTGCACGAGCACGGGGCGCTTGGCCGTTCAAGAAATGATGATCTGACATGATACATTGAAATACGCATAGCAGATGTCCTTTCAATCTATATTTTATAATAAAATTAAAACGTGCCTCAGGATTATATATTTCATATACAAGACCGCCGACTCTCTAGCCCAGAGGTAGCGCGTCTTCCTCATGTTCTGGGGGGTTCGGGCATGGTTGTTCTTCTGTGTGCTATCTGTGATTTGTGTGACTGTGCCTCCCCCCCCTGTAAAAAGGGGCTGTGCAAGCAAATGTGGAGAGCGTGTAGCTACGTCGTACTCTTGGCCCCAGTTGGTACTACTTCAAAAAACAAGAGACGCTCCTTTCGGTTTAAATCTGCTGCTGCATCAGCGGGGGGCTTGTCCATAGGCAAGTGCCATTAGTAACAACAACAACATATACAAGACCTTTATAGAAATGGATTATAGACTCAGATATATGCAATATTGATTTTAGCATCCGATGAAGATCCCTTTTCATTGCTAGGACATGACTTCCTTGTCTTTTATATATTAAATAACCTACCCTCTATTATTTCTTCAATATATGCATTAGATTTAATATTTTGGAGATTAAAAAAAATCTCTATTTGGATTGCGAAAATCAAACTGAATTTTGCATTCCTGATAGAAATAATAATTTCAAAACTCTTCGCAAGTTATAAAAAGAATAAACAACCACTGCCTTAAATTTCTCTTTGCCTAAAAGCTAGCATGTCCGCTTGAAGTGTGAATTTTACTTAAAACAGCAGGGGATAATTTTATTCATTAATGTGTTGATTTCAAAAGCAAGGTAAGAAAGATTTGAGAGTAAAATTTAAAAGCATCTTAATACATTCAATATAAAATGCAACTATCCTTCTGAGTAATCTTTTCTTCACTCCAAGGCCAATCTGAGAGCTTCCTTGAGAAAACGAGTACCTACAAAGAAGACATGAAATTTCACCATGGCAAAGGTTACAAAAGTATAGAATGCCATTATAAAGGAGTGAAACCGATTCCCTACCAGAAGAATAAGAATGTGTGTGGCGCGTATTCACCTAACCGTGAAACGAGGGTTCCATTCAGGTCCCCTATTCAAATCACTCCATTAAAGTAGCCCACGCCACAAAAGCTCGCCATTTCTGTTACAAAGCTTCTTTGCTGCCGACGCATTTTTAAGTTGCCGCGAAAAATTTCTTTTAAAACGTTTCTACTCTATTATATTCTGTAGAATCGTGTCCTTCTATTTAGTTTGCCCGTGCTCTGATTGTTAAACGCAGTTTGAGGATGAAAATTAAGTTTCCGAAATTATTCTATATAGAATTATTTGTATCACATTTTCTAAACAACATGCTGTTTTTTTTTCTTTTATAATTGTTACATCTTTTCAATTATTGTTAGAAATTAAAGTTCCACTGCTGAATTTATTTTAAAACTTTATTCACATTTAACATTTATATAAATAGAATGTTGGCTGACGTATTTTTTTAAAAAACTTCCGACTAAAGTGATGTCTTTATCAACGTTCTTGAATTAGAATTAAGAAGGAAATGAGATTTAAACTACTGCTTAAAATTTTTCCCACTTGCGATTTGTTTTCCGGTAGAAAGAATTTTTCTGACTGCTGATTTGAAAATAAAGGAATAAGAAAAAGAAATATTAATTTATGAAGAATAAAAAAAATCACAAATCTATTTCGAAATATAAACGAAATATATTTAGCGATGGATATATTATCAAGTAAGAACATGATGTTGGTTAAGATGTTTCAATGTCGCCGAAATTTACGGGCAAAAAAAATATTTTTGCCTGGTTTTACCAGCATTGCTTTATTATTATGAGTGCTTCTTTGAAAGCAGATGCGTTTTTAAAAGGTTGATCTACTTTTACCAGTATTGTTTTAGTATTACGTATGCTTTTTTGATAACAATTGCGTTTTTAAAAGGTTGACGTAGAACTATGACATCAGAGCTATTATTTAATCTCAAAATCGATCGAGCTCCGAAACTTTGTTTGGCAGCTAGAAAAATTAAAAAAGAAAGTCTAAAAAATTGTCATTATATATATATTTATACTTATATGTAGAGAGAAGAATAGATTCCGATAGAAGAGCCTCGTGATTGTTTCAAACCGGTTTAAATTGGTTAAGACTTAAATTGATTAAGGTAAATAATGACTTAAAAATAATAATGTTCTCCCATGATAACTTGAAATTTACGATCGACGATTTCATTTCATTTTTTCTTTTCTTTTTTTAAATAATGTATAAACCGAGAGAGAAAAAAATGTCATATCGTATATATCAAGAATAAAAAAAGCTTCTACTGTAAGGAATCCATTTTCCTTAAAATATAGAAGACGAAAAGCAATTCAATTGAATTATATACTAATTTTTAAATGATAAAATTTAAATATTTTCATAGAGGAGTAATTAAAAAGATGGACACATCACTTTCCGAAATCAAGTCAAATCTTGCTACTAAAGCCTACTACACGTGCGTCTAATATTTAGTCGCATAATGTCCAGCATTGTACTGCGATGTTATATGCTTTTACGTCTAACAAATATAAAAATGAACAAAATAAAACTCAACAATATATCGGTCGTCAAGCCCTTGAGCATGGATTGATGCAATCAGAACGGCTATTTCCGAGCTTTTGTATTGTTAAAGTATGTTTTTAATTGAATAAGCGGAATAGTCAGAACATAAGTGATATGTAAAAATTTCATAAAAATCTCAATAATATTCCAAACCCAAAATTTCAATTTCCTCCATAAAAGAATTCCTGTTTCTTCTTTATCTCGCAGTGGAACACCATTAACAATGAAAATTTGCATATGCTTGTTACAGTCAAACGATCGAATCATTGAGGGATTGAAAATGGATGACAAATTGTTTCTGCATAATAGCATGATATTTTTCTCCTCCATTTCGGCTGTTTACGCCGAATACCGTCATTTTTCACTCCTGCGATCCCAAGAACACCACGTTGTTGGAATACTAAACAAAAGACATTTGGTGAGATAAGAGAGGCTTACTCATAAGCCTGGAACTCATCTGGTAACGTTACAATTCCGCCACGGAAAGAAAAAAAAGAAGTTCATGACTAAGCACTGAAGCTGAAATGTTATCCTGAAAAAATGATTGAAGTAGAATCTGGCATTCTTTAATATGGTAATCGTTGATAGAAACATGTGCTTCAAAGTAGAAAATGGATGTATTTAGAATCTATATTGACAGATATTACACGTAGAAGCATCGGAAAGAAATGCGAACAATGTCCATGGGAAAAGTACTGGTAATGAAAATGCCTTCTAAGTTTAATGCAATAAAGTTTTTGTTGAGGATCTAGCTTGCTATAAATAAACAGTAGCTTTTAAATCCTAAATTATTGTCAGCATGATTATTCAAAAAGTCATAAAATCTATAATCCTAAAGAGTTGTATTTTTAAAGACTTAATTATTTTTTTCGGTTTTCAGAATCAGTCCGAGTTTTTTGCTTTTAAAAATAGTTTCTTCATAGGAATGATATATATGCTTTACACATTGCATGGTTAATATAATAAGTTCATGATCCCTCACTTAAATATTGGAAAGAACATAGAAATCACCTTCATTTCTTTTATTTTCTAGTTGTTAAACAAATAAAAACTCTAGATTGTCTCAAATTTTTTTATAAGTTGTTGGAATGATTCAATTCTAAACTCTATCATGATTACGGTAAAATTCTACAATTTCCAGGACGCATAAGAGTAGGAAAATTCAGCAGACTCACGATGATTAACTTATAATAAGGAATTGAATAAATCAATTCATTTGTTATTTTTTGTGGTATTTTAAATTCAAGATGGTATTTTCAATAACTTTATGCTGCCGCTAAATTTATTGTAATTCATGTCTGTTTAAGTAATAAGTCCTATGTAATCATAGTCCAATAGCGCAAATATCACATAGGGAAACAAAAAACAAAGAAATGTCAACGTTAGGTCTGTTTGTTCTGTTTTGAATTCTACAAAAATTAAAGGCATGAAAATTAATTATTAACGCATTAAATTATCTGCACGAAAAAATCAGCTTTTAATAATGCCTTGCCATTGCATCTACAAAATCTCTGATTTTAAAAAAAAGTTAATGACCGCAGCAAATGAAACCTAGAAAAATATCATTTTGAGCGAGTGATTATGTGAAATGAAATAAATAGGAAATATGATAATTTTTTTGCACAATCAATGCGAGACAAAGTTTTTTGGATCGTTTGCAATACTATAGTGACTCATTCAACGAAACGATTAAAATGAATAAAAACATAATTTAATTTGTACGATCACGTGGTGCTTCAATGAGGATTCAATGGCATGAGGTTTTTGACACCAACAAAAATGCGTTGGCAAGGAATTTCAACTTTCTCAAAAATAGGCCTTAGATGACCCAAAAATACTGGTAAATGGCTGCAATTCGGAAATAAAGATTTTTTAAATCTCCAATTTGCCACTTTTTGTTGAGACGATTTTTTCAGATTTTTTAGCTTTAAGAAAGCTTTCTTCAAACTTGAATAAAAATCTTTTAAAAAATAATTTAAATTGTTTGATTAATCTATACGTTTGAAAAACCTGTCACTTTTTGTTGAGATGTTTTCTTCAAACATTAATAAAAATCTTTTTAAAAGTAGATTAAATTGTTTAATTATGTAAAACGTTTTCAGTGATTGGCCGTTCAAGAAATGATGTTCTGACATGAAACATTGAAATATGCATAGCAGATTTCATTTTAATCTTTATTTAAATATTTCGCTTTATTTCTTTCAATTTATTTCTTATTAGTATCAAATGTACTATTGAAATGTTTTATCACTGACGGTAATAAAACATTTTACTAGTAAGTAAGGTTTTTGCGGTTATATAAAATCATAATTATATAAATATAATTATAGTTATCACAGTAAATATGGGTTTAGATGTTCTCAGAATTACTAAAACCCTTACATGAATATTGGTATTCTTGAATACTTATACAGTTTTTTTTATACAGAACAAACGTTGCATAGGTTTTTTTAATGAAGGATGATATAGAGGTGAGAAAAAATAAATCATTTCATTCCTAGAAAAAATAAGACGGGATAGCTGGTTTGGTTGACTAATTTGTTAGATTAAAATGATGCCTTGAAGCTACGCGAGGACAATGGTGGTTATGGACTTAGTATTTTTAACAGTGGTCCATCAACAACCGCTAAATCGGTTCCCTTCTCAGATAATATCCACATCATGTTGTGAGAGCATTTTGACCCGTGTCAAAATGTCAGGCTCACATTCACAGCTATTTTCAAAGAAATTAAGTTTATTTCCTCGTTATCGAAGTTTACATTTTAGTCACCGTTTCAATGCTACTCTTCTGCCACATTGCAGACAAAATATCAGAAAATTCACTTTGCTCCTCTTTGATTGCAGACTTTTGAAATAGTAATAACGATGATGATGATTTTGTCTAGTTTATTTTACTTAATCGTGTTTTTAATTGCTATCATTTGTATTTTTTTATATTTTAGTCTAGCACAATCACAACTAATATCAACAAAACTTCAATAAATGGCCAAGTATGGTAAACAGAAAAAAAATCAACAATTTATTTTTATAATTTTCTATTTTTTTAGTATTAAAGTCATTATTATCCAGTTTACATATCAAGTATATTATTATTACTTTCTGTATTAATTATAAAGTGCTTGAAAATCCAGAATATCTAATCAAGGATGTTTCAAACTACTAATACAGAAGATAAAAGATGTATCCAAAGGAATCAAAATTCGTCTTTACTTGTTATTATATATAATATGCTTCTAAACATTTTAAAACTTTGAACCTTGTAAATAACAATCAAAAATATGTTTAGCACCAGTCGTCTCATACAACTAGTCGGTGAGTCAGGATTATTGACTATATTGATTTAGATTTAACTTCATGTCCTCCAACCCATCTTCCATTAACTCCAAGTTAATTTAATTAAAATTTATTTATGGTGTACATAAAGCTTCCAAATGGAGACAATCTCTTATTATTATAGCGCTATTAAAACATGAATATCTTATTCACCTGTCTTCTAAATTTCACTGTATTGTAACATTTTTTTAAAAAGTTCAGTTTGAAAATTGCAAAGATATTAATTAAAATCCTTCTTCTATAGCTTTCAACAATAAAAAAAAAATTACGCGATTATATATATCTTGAATATGGAGGAAAAAGGCTGACTATAAGAAATTATATTTCCAATGCCAATATTTATTAAAATTATCTCATAAAAAGTTGAAAAAGTTTTATTATTAATATCAAAAGTGTTTCCCCTGTAATATTCGCTGTTACTGACTAAGAAACCAGTTTAAGGTATGCAAAAAAACTGGGAATATACTAATAACAATATTGATATACTTATATTTTTGCTAAGAGACCCCAAAATTTCATTTTCAAATATGATTTAGTATAAATTTAAAGTATTTTATTCGTTGATTGTAATGCTAGTGTTGTCCATTCTTAATTGGAAAACAGTTTGCAATCTTTACTTGTAATAAAGACAAATTTGTAATTGTGCTGGTGTATGTTGGCCTCAACAGGTTGGATCAGTTGACTAAATTCAACTAAATTTGGCTTATATATATTTTGGAAAGTGAGAATATGCAACTGAGAACAATATCTTTAAAAATTTAATTAATTGAAAACTGACATAAAAAAAATTTGGAGGGAGGGGGAAAACTATATCTTCGTAAAATAAAATATTATTGCGCAAAAATAAAAATAAAAAATAAGTTTTTTTAAGGATACCAATTTAAAAATCATGCCTTCCCCTCCCCCAAAATTTTTGGTAATTTATATATATATATATATATATATATATATATATATATGGCCACCAATTTATTTTCATTTTGAATTTTAATTTCAATTTTTGAACAAAAATTGCCCTTCCAAAAATAATATATTAACATTGATATGAATCTATGGTGCATGTGCCATCAATTAAGAGTTCTTGACTCTCCTATTTAGAAAATAAAAAGTAGCTTATTTCAAAGACTTCATTGTATAGGATGTATAAATTATATGTTATGCTCTCCGTCGCTCATTTATCAGTTCCTAATATTTTGTGTCACGCTTTTAGTTGCAATCTCTTTTAATGTGAAATTCATCGATAAATGTCAAGTCAAAGTGTCAAAGCATTCATTTTACAATATGCTCAGGAACACATGATAAGCCTCCCGCCAGCACTTTGGCAGCTCATAATATTTCATGTAACGCTTTTAGTTGCAACCTCTTCTAATTTGAAAATGTCGAGTCTGAATGATTTCTTTTCTTCGATCAATTGACCATCCATAATGCAAATATACCTTTCAGAATACATTTAGAGCAGAAGACTGTCTCCCTTTCAACACCTGGGTTTTTCCCGCACAGCATAGGGGGTGAGAGACCCCACAAGTCGCCTTCAAAATCCAATCATGTCCCGCCATAATTATCCCACCGAGGGTCCTACCTCAGAAACGGGGGAAGGTGTTCTAAAGCCATTGAATCCGCAGTTCTTCAAAGGGTTGTCCCACTTATTCGTGGTTCGGGGGTAGGCAGTTTTTGAGTTACGGATGGATAAGTGCTCGCGGGTCCGGAAATCCGGACGCATAGATGGGTTTGGGACTGTGACAGCGTCAGGTTTCCAGAAATTTTTATCAGTGTTGATCTCGGTTTTGGGAGTGTCGGACAGATGATATCTGCGTAACCCAAAAAGTCATTTTGTTTGGTTTGCTTTAGTTCTAATGTGGTCATGTTTGAAGAAATGTCATGGGTAACGAACTAGGTGGACAGAATATATGAGATATTTTTTTTTTATTATAATGATGATGAAATTTGTGTGGAAAAGAAGAATTGTGACGTAACGGCATTTTGATTGAATATTCCGAACTCCTTTATAAGGATTTGGTGACAGAAATCATACACCCGGGGAAATTTTCTGGTTGAATACATATAATATATATAGGCATCTTATAAAAAAACGCTCTAAATACTGAAAAAAAAAATCAATACAGATCTATTTCCATTTCCAAGAAAGTATTAACTTATGTAAGATAAATCTTATTTGTAAAAAAATATATTATTTGTTTTGCTTATTAACCACTTCGCATACAATGACGTGTCTGACACGCGCATCGAATGACTGAATTTTTATTTTCAAGTCTGCAATTAAGCCACAGAATTAAGTATTTAAATACGAAAAAAATCAATATGAAACGATTTGGTATCCCAAATACCCCATATATTATTTTTTTTAAAATCACATTAACTATAAATTACCGAAATAGGATGAGTTATCTATTAGAAAGTTAAATAAGTTCGTATGTCAAGTGGTTAATTTACAGAATTAAAAATAAAAATTGAATTTTAGTACTCATTAATTGTATTTTATTTGCGATAAAATCAAGAAGCATGGAAAATTAATAATTAAAAATTAAAAAGAACTCCCATTGGCAAGCTGAAAAGCAAAGGTTTCCTTATCATCTAAGAAGCAATTTTCATTTTTTTTCAAGTTGTAGAGGAAAACTAGAGTGAATAGTCAACCTCTAAACATTTTAGAATATCCTTCAATTTATTTCCCCCTCTCCTACACATAAAGTTGTACCTTGTTAGTCGTTGGTGTATGATAGTTATAATATGTTGATCTTTGGCCTGAATTTAACATAGTTACTGAGTCGGTTTTTCTCTCAGAATATGTGTTTGGGCGGGTTTTTTTTTTCAAACAAATTGACATTAAATTTTGATAATAATAAAACAACAACAACTGCAAGTATAATTTAGAGGCAAGATTTTTATTTGTAGATTTTTTTAAATCAATGAAATTCGTTATACGACAGTTTTATTGATTTGTGTCATTTCAATTATGAATGATCGCTTTTACATACATGTGAACGCATGAACCAATCTACAGATGGCGAATAGTTTAGAAGATTTAAATTTTAAAAAATGATCTGAATCTATGCTAAACATATGTACTAAATTTCATTTACATAGTCTTTGTGCTTTGTAGTTATCGACTTTATTTGTTCTCAAACAACCAGACAATCAAATTTCCTAAATATGGATTTTGTTCCAAATTCGACAGAAATCTACAAATTTGGTCTTAAGTCCATATACCAAATTGCATCCGTTTGTCACAAAACTTTTTTATGTTATTGAGAATTTATGAGTTATCTGATTCACAAACTGGTTGACAAATGGGCATTATGCCAAAAATTTAATTTTCGTCCTCAGAGAAATTCAGGGATTAAAACGAAGAGATTCGTGAAAATCTCAAATAAGAATTTTTTGATGAGACCATAGTTCTTCTAAATTTCACTTATGATGAAGCAAGAATGTAATATTACATATTGAAACAATAAAAGATAATGTTTTTATTGCTACCCCTCAATTTAGTGTTTATTAAGAAATAAATAACATGAAATCAGCATTTTATAAAATATAACACCTTATAGTTAACATATTATAAATATAATAGCCTATTACGTTATACAAATAATATGCAATATTAATTTAATGTAGATATAATAGTTTTTATCAGTCGGTGAGAACAAGCGTTTAAACTTTTTTTGAAGTAATTAACCAACATTTGCAATATTCTTCTTTCATTTAATTGCAAATAATAACCTTATAATGATAGAAAGTAAAAAAATTATCTTTTCATTTTTCATTTATATTGTTGAGGAAAATTGTTTTCTTTTTTTTATTTAGTATTGGAATTAAGATCTTATCATTTCAATATTTCAATTATAAACTATTAAATGGAGAAAAGGTGAATTTATACTGGTTTTAAAAAAAAAACATTCTGTGACACTTGTGTATTAACTGCATGATTCTAAAATAGATTATTCTAAAATAGAAACAATTAATTTTTTACATATCATACCAACTAAGATTACCTGTTTCACAATTAATTAAAAGCCCTTCAAGTTTGTTTACTTAATTTTAAAAGATGAATTAAAAATCGGAAATCGCAATTCCGAGAACACAAAAGGATTTAAAACTATCCTGAGAATGAAAAAAGAATATTTATTAATATCTTTTGTTAAACATGTTGCACAATTCAATCAATATCAATGTAACAATTCTGAGTTTGCTAAGCAAATAAGAGAAAATTCTACCAAGTTCGGTAATCTTAAAA
>JAOUZG010004491.1:3854303-3887269 GCA_026289955.1 Argiope argentata | reverse complement strand
GAGGATCGCTATGAGCTGCCCATGGAAATAGATGCTAACATCTTCCAAAATAATTATTTTACAAAAATTTTATTTATATTATTTTATGACTCAAAAAAATAAACATTTTTAATGATATCAATTAAATTTCAATTAAATTTCCCCTTTACTTTTAATAACATTTTTAAAATCCATTTTATTCACAGTTTGTTTTGAAAGGTTATGATAGAATTCAAACTAATCAATCGAAACATTCGATTGCATGCTTTTACACCTCAACCACTTAACTGTTTTATTTTCTTTACTATCTAATAAGATGACACCTTCTATTTTAGGAATATTTTCTTATTTTGTTTCAAATGGAAATCCATTGAATACATGATTTATCTATGCATTCGAAGTAATTTTCATATTGAGTTATAATCATTATGAATGGTTTATTTTTAGCTTGCATCTATCAATATTCAGTAAATCGATGCACGTACGGCATACGGACAAAACTGTTAAGAGGTTAATAGGATTTTCCTTTCTGTTTTTATTTCGCCTATATACAATTCTTAATTTGAAGTAAAATGATTCATTTGAATTTGTGTTATTCATTTGTATCAAATAAACTAAAGTAAAAAAAAATATATATTATATATTAAGCATTTAACGGCCTAAAAAGTTAAAAACCGAAGCTTTCAAACTGGATTCCAAGGGTGGCTTTCTAGAAAGTCGAGAAGGGAGAAGGATAATTTTAATGGTTAAATAGATCGATAAAAACAGCCAGGTAAAGAAATTATATAAATTATGATTAAAATAAATAAAAATATAATTTCTTTCTGTAATTGTTGCAGAAAGGGAAAAAGTATTAACTTGAAGTAAATCTTATAAGCAACGCCGCTACTTTTTTCCCTTTATACAAGAAGAAAAAAAATAACGCACAATCCATGAATCCCAAAAAACGATTAAATTTTTCAGTGGATTTGGTGATACATAATTTATAGATGCAATATCTTCGCAGTTCTAATCAGGTGCGGAGCTGTTAACTTTATTTTGATTATAATAAATCAAGAATCTATCAATACTAACTTTTAAAAAATGTAAGAAGAGATATAAGCTTCTTTTTTTTCTACATTCGAATTGTGAGATCCCTATCTCCAAAACAGTTCTCATGCTTAAAGGGGATTTCAAGGGTATACAGGTCCGTATCTTCGATCATAATGCCTAAAGCATATCGGTTGAAAAGATGCATACAGGCTGAGGGGAAAAAATAAAAATAAAAAACATTCAGCATTTTATGTTGCAGATCTGGGTAAAGGTAATAAAAAAATACGAACAAATCTGTTTTTCTTCATCTTTCCTATGACCTTGTTTCCAGACTGATCAGTAATTTTACCAAACATATCTTGTTTGCGTACATTTTTTCCCATTTTGCTATTTATGCCTACTTGTTTGCCGAGCTTATTTCTCACTACTTTGAAAATGTATACATGTTACCGCTAAAGTATATAATGCAGTTATTTTATAGAATATCTAGTTATTCCATGAAATAACTGATCGTGTCCGTTAAAGTGTGTAATATGTTATTAATTTGACACCTTAGTTATTCTATGAAATAACTAGGTATTCTATAAATTAACTAATGAGAGACAGTTAAAGTGTAAAATAAACAATTTATCTAAAAGGAAATAACTAGGTATTCTATAAATAAACTAATGACAGACAATTAAAATAAAAAAGAAGCCATTTATCTATGCTGCGTATAAATAGTATTAATGGAAACGTACCATAAAATCATTTGTTACAATAGAGATTACTAAAATGACACTTGGAATTACAAAGAACATTATTTCTAAAAAAAAACATTTTTTGTTGACACATTTGGTTTTACATGAACATTTTTTTAAATCCCTGACCAGTACCTAAACTTTGAGCTGTAGCAACCGACCGGAGCGATATTTCTACATCCGGTACTTCTTCGATTGTAATTAATTTTTGTTCGCAGACAATGAACTGGGATAGAGAATATAATTGTTTTATGCGGCCGTTTCTTGTGCCCAATTGAAAAAATCCTTCTTCGGTTATTTTTACGATGATAGCTAAAATAGATTTGGCATCACCTTTTCCTCTGTCAACTTCAGGCACTGGGTTACAGACGGTAAACCCCACAGAGGCTTTAGAATGAGATTTATCCGAAATTAATTTAATGGTATTAATTTAATCTCCCAATGGCCTGGAATGGTTCATAAATACAGTAGGGGTGGAAGGTAAATGTATTTGTCGAGCGAGATATATGATATAGATTATTTTACACTTTAACGGGCTGCAGATCGTTATTCTATGAAATAACTAGTTAAACCATGAAATACAAGAGAGTTTTATTTTAACGGATACGATCAGTTATTTCATGGAATAACTAAGTATTCTATAAAATACCGGATTTCATACTTTAATGGTAACATATACATACATCCAAAGCCCATATATTTAAATCTTTGAAATTTTTCAAGCTGTTTCATTAAAAGTTTAAATATCAATAACTAACCGACTTCGTTGACCTGTTTGATCGTCCCGTAACTTTTTATAATGTTAAAAGTTTCTTTTGGTATTTGAAACTACTGAAAAAAAAAGAATCCAATCAGTACATTGGAAGTTATAAAAAAGTTTATATCTATATTAATAAAAATGGATCTTGAAATGCGTTGCTAAGCGCAAAACTAGAGAACGGCTGGACCAATTCGGCTAATTATTTTTTTAAATATTTTCGTTAAGACACGAGGATGGTTCTTATGGAAAAAAAATGAAAAAACTGCGAGGAAAATAGTTAAAACGACACTTTTCTTACTTTCCCGCCAAAAATCTTCATTTCCTTCCCCCACACCGAGTAAGATAGCAGGAAGTAATAAATTATGGTTTAGAAAGAAATACGCGAAGTCAGTTGGTTTTCATTTATAGATAACGGGATGTTTAAAAAAAGAATGAAAATAGTTGCTTTTATTATTAGTCTGTATGGATATTTAATTTATGCCTGCTCAAAATAAAGTCTGGGCAGGAAAGATGAAAAAAAGAAAAGAAGGGTGTGTGTGTGTCACCATTATTTCTTCTGTGCGAGGCATTTTCCAAGCTGTTTTTAAGCTTTCGCATCTCTTGAAAACCAATTGTGTCTTTATTTGTTTAGTGTGTTTACATTTATGAAAATTTGAATCTCATTATTCTATAAAAACGTAGAATTTTAGACCTTTCCCTCCACCATTTAAGTAAAATATCAATTCTGGGACAATCATTGTTCGTATAGAAAGAGAGAGATGAGTAGTACAATGAACAGAACATCTGAAGAAAATGATACTATAAATGAATTATATAATTATCAAAATTTATTTAGTTTAAAAATATTTTGGTGAAAAATCTGTTTTGAGACACAGTTACATAAAATATTATATGAAAATTTTAGCGAGCATTAATACTGGCGAACCGACTGGTCGCCAAAGGCGGCTAGTACTTAATAAAAGCAGAAAAAAACTACTATATTGAAAATCTTGATATTAAGTTAATGACGTGATTGAATGCTTTGATATCTAGTTTGAATTTATTCATAACAGTTAAAAGCATTTTTACTGATAATATATCAAATTGAATTAAAAATATTATTTCTTTTAAAGAGGATATTGTGCAGAAAGGGAACTGATATCATTAAATAAAAAAATTAGAAAATATAAATATCAGTTTCTATAGGAAAGTTATATCGATATGGCTAGATTTAATACATGAGCTATCGCCAAGATTGAAATAATTTGACGCAATTTGTCGCCAATTTTTTTCACTCTCTAAAAGCCATTTCTTACCATTTCTGATATCCAGTCTGATTAGCAGTTTCTAAATGAGTTTTTGGATGAATGGCACAATTTTGATGTGCTGGTCGAGAAACCGTTAATTTATCTGAAATCTTACCACGATTACATATCTCGAGATGATTAAGTTTATTTTTGCGTTCTATTAAACTTTTTTGTTTGAATATTTCTTTATTATCATGTGAGAACATGATGTTGTTTTGCTTAGGTATTGGTGGTGTGGAAATTTACGGACAAAACATATTTTTATCTGTTTTTAACAGAATTGCATTATTATTATGCATGTTTCTTCGAAAGCAGATACAGTTTTAAACGTTTGACCTGCTTTTAAAAGTATTTTTTTAGTATAATGTATGCTTCTTTAAAAACAGTTACGTTTTTAAAAGGTTTATGGAGAACTATAGCATCATAGGTGTTATTTCATCTCAAAATCGACCGGGCTGCAATACTTTGTTCTAGGGCTAGAAAAATTGAAAATGAACACTTAAAAAAATTATCATTATATACATATATATACATGTATATATACCTACATATAGAGAGAGGGGGATAGAGACCAATAGATAAGTCTCGTGATTGTTTAAACTGGTTAAAGACTTAAATTAATTAAGACATATAATGACTTAAAAATAATTTTATCACATGACAACGTGAAATTGCGATCGTAGATTTCATTTTGTATTGTTTCATTTGCATCTTCTTTCCTCTAACTGAATGTCCTTTTTTGTGAGATATCGAAACATTTCCAGAATATTTCTGTTAAGGTTTACCCGCTTCCACCCTACTGTTGCTTGACTCTAACTGAATACAAAAGACCCTATGGAAATTTATTAGTTTTTTTAGTTTATTATTATTATTAAAATGGCCTATTATCATTAATGACTACAAAAGTATTTGAAAATCATTAGAATTGAAAGATCATCATACAGTTTAAGCAGTGAAATGAAAATTTTGAATATCATTATATAGGGCAAGTCAATATTCATTTTTTGGACTGGTAAATATTAAATCCTGCAAACTATTCAAATTTGATGATTATTTTATAAATTGTATAAAATTCCTCATTTCAAAGATTTTCTTAAACTATCTTGATAACAAATCTCGAAGATTTACTACATGTTTTTTTTAAATGATTTCTTTGATTTTGTTGATTGTCATGTTTTTCTCATATACCTTACTAAAAGTTTTTACTTTGTTGTCTTATGTTTTCTTTCAGAAAATATTCTTAAATAAATATCACTTACATGGTTAAAAATTTACAGTTCCTTACAATCTCATTAAATAAATGTCACTTATACAATACCTTTTATAAGCAAAAATCTTTATGTGGACAAAAAAAAAAAATCTTTGATTAACAATCATTTTAGATGAAATCAAATAGAAGATTATTTGAAGTTCTAATTTCTTTTAGAATGTGTAGTTGTGTTAAATCAATTAAAAGTTCCTTTCGCCGGCATCCTGGCATAGTGGGTAAAGCGTCTTCCCCGGGTTCTGGGCTTCGCGGATTCGAGTCCCGGTTCGGGTATGGTGGTTTTTCTGTGTTCTTCCTGTAAGGTGTGTGTCCCCCCCCCCCCCCCCAATGTAAAAAGGGTGCTAAGTGAGTAGCTAAGTCGCACTCGTGGCCCTAGTTGACGCTACTTCAAAAACAGAGACGTTCATTTGGATTAAAACCGCTGACGGCCGTCAGCGCGCTTGTCCATAAGTGCCATTAGTAAGAATAACAACACCAACATTCTTTTCTCGGGTCTTTTAAGGATAAATGAACTACTATGCATTTTCCCATAGGATACTACGAAAGGACTTATAAATTATTCACAGAAAAACTTTAAAATAAAATTTAGTTTGGGGTAAATATTTTAATGTTTAATATCGACATCTCTCAAAACTATTTTTCTATGTTAACAAGTACAAAAATTTATCTTCAAAGAAGGAAGAAAATACGAATATACGAGAATTTCAGTTTCAAATTGGTAGCTACTCCTTTTCAAAAATAATGTATTTAATTTAGAATTTTGCACTTTCTTCTTTTCATTTATAACCATAGTAATTACATTTTTCAAGATACCATCAATGAGGAACTGAAAATGATTAACAATTAACAAGCGTCCGAGTGGTTTAACAACAATTCATTATTATTATTATTATTATTATTATTATTTGTAGATTAAAAACATTAATTGACTTTAATACAGTGTCTACTTTGCTAATAACTAGCAATTTTTCTAGAAATCATGATGCAATAGTTGAAGTCTAAATTATTAAAGATAAATCTGTTCTTCTAATTAAAAAATGCTTTAAATAAAGATATATTATTTTCGCGATTTGCATCAATAAATAAATTACTGAAAAAAATGAAATCTAACTTCGTGTACAATCTGCATATTTTACTATTTATTTTAATTGAAATACACTTTTCTACAGTAAAAATTCCTGAGTTATGAAACTTAATTTTGCAATTTTAATCCAATCAAGCCCATCTCGAGAGAATACCTTGCTTTGATTGATGGGATTTTTTAACTTTTGGACAATTATTGGAAAATAATGTTAAACCTAATGTGAATCAATTGGACGAGCTATGAAGCTTTGAAAATCAGTGATTTTCAAAGCTTCTTAACTCTGCTAATTGTAGTAGAAGAAGAATGGATATGTTTTTGCTTAAAGGGCCAACTTCAAAATATTTTTCTAAATATTTTTGTAAAAAACAATTTAACAACTTAACTTTCTTAATTTTTTCTGTAGTGTATTCATTGATTCAAGCAACACCAAATGTAAATACTAAGTCTTTAAGAGAATTTTTATTTTCGAATAAAAGTATATGCCTACCTTTAACGGTTTAGAAATTAGTTACTAAGACCTGGTAATGCGTGTACGTATAAAAAAATTTCATTATGTTAATTCTCCCTCTCTTCTTCTCTATTAATCTGCACCAAATAAATAACTTCTATTTTTATAATACAATGCACTCCAAACGATGAGGTAGGAATACCTCGTAAATTAGCATGCTCGTCTTTATGTATTTTTATATGCAATTTATATCCAACCATAAATCTGCTCCTGTTAACTATCGATATCGCGCCATGCCTGCAATCATACTCGTTCGACTCAAAAGTATCTGATTTATAGAGGCTATTTTCTCGAAAAGACAAGGTAGCAACTCGTTTGCGCTCTGCAAGAGGTTCATTGTGGAAGTCAGCTCGTAAATGCATACTTAATAGAGTTTTCACTGTTCAGCACTTTCCCCAAAGACAAAACAGTGACTCGTTTTCACGCAGAGAAAGGGTCAAGCGGTTCATCTCAACAGACAAGCCTGCGAAGGAGATCTTTTGGCATCCTCATCACGATCGGAACATTTCTACCTCTAACTGGCAGCGTCTAAGATTTCAGCACGGAACGTAATTCAAATACTTGGAGATACGCCCCTTCTCGGCAAGAGTACCGATCGCAATGAACGGAGTGGTCCGGTACACGATAAAAGAAATTTTAACAAGAACAAACAACAAAAAAAGACACGGCAAGCTAAGGGCGCCGTAAAAACACCTCTGTTAATCCAGGACGGCAGACGGGGCACCATAAATTTCATTCCACCGGCGTGTTAATATTTATTTCGACCCCCTCCATTTCAGTTTTAATGTTCTTATCACTGCCATGAATTTATTAGTGCACAGCGCTTTCTTCTTTCTTCGCCAGGCCGATCGTGACTCGGGCCACACCCTGAAGAAGGATCTTGCCCAAGGTGGCAGTGAAAAATGTTTAATCTATTAAGAGACCTGTGGGATGGTTCGAATTTCTTGCGTTAATGAGCTTTGGAAAATGATAGGCAACCTCCTGCTTGTGATTGAGGCCTTGTTACATTTGTTTAGAAGTGATTATGCCCACTATGGGCGTGGGCTGGACGCTTAGAGTAATGGAGACGTTGCAGCTCCCGTGATACACATAGGCGGCTTTTCTCACCTATCGGAATGAGGTGAGATCTAGTTGAATGACCAGTGGTGCCGGACGGGAATGATGCATCACGGCGAAGAATGTTCGTCGTTAAAAGGAAAGTCTTGATGACTGGTTTAAGTGAAATATTTCGAACACGCCTTAGAGTTAATTTTAGCACAGAGACCTTACCTTATACTGAAGACGATGTCCACTTTTTTGGCGCTGAGAATCGAGATTTCACAGTCAATATTATATTATTTCCCCTACTGAGATCATAACTTTAAATAAAATATAAAGCATAATTAAGACAACATATACATTTTTAAAAATAAAGTATTTGTTTCTCTCCCTCTCCCTCTCTCTCTCTCTCTCTCTCTCTCTGTGTGTGTGTGTGTGTGTGTGTGTGTGTGTGGTAATGAGGATTTAATATTGATTAGCTACATCAAGATGCAAATCTTTTTTAATATATCTGAAAGCAAACATTAACTTGTTCGGGGACAGATGTCTCTACTCTAACTTTTAACTGTTCATAAGAATGTTTGGTATATTTGCCACCTTCAAGCCCTACACTTTCCTCAAATGACATTATCCGACTCTATTAAAAAAGTTATAACCGAGTTTTTGCAATCAGTTTTAATGGATAGAAAGAAAAATCATTTGCATCCTTTATCAGTTTTGCTTGCATGAGAAACGGAACAAGTAAATCTCACAATTTATTAAATTGCCTATAATCCTTTTAGAGAGGTCTTTTAGTAAAAATTTCAGGAATTATGCCAAATAGCTCAAAATAATGAATATCATTCTTTAAATACACTTCCTTTTATAACATATTTGACGTACATCTAATGATAATAATAAAGATAAATGCGTGTATGCGCATATGTTGGCACTCTACAGGCTAGATCTTTTACTAAATATGACACATATTTACCATGATGGGTGAAATGAGCAACTTGGAGTGATTAATTAGAATTTTTATTTAGAATTTTAATTAATTAGAAATGAAGAATTTTGGCCTTTTTTTTCTGGAAAACTTCCAAAAATAGTATTGCCAAAAAATAAATTTTACACCATTTCTAAATTTAAGAATTGAGTTAAGAAATTGATACCAACTTTATAGTGGTACTATTTTCTATAAAATTTGGCAAATTTTGAAAAATATTTTAAATTTAATTTCCAGTAATAGATTGCATTGTTTTCCCTGAAATTCAAGCCAATTTATTTTTTTCATCAACTATATGATTTACTTCCACAGTTGAAAATTAAAAAACGTAGGATTTTTCTGTGTAGTTAATTAAAAGGTATAAAAAAAGGCAAAGTTATAATACTGAGAAATTTATAAGAGAAACGCACCATGCATGAATACTTTTTAATAGCTAGTTAATGTCTAAAGATTTTTCTTTATCACAAAGTTTTATGTACACAAATATGAATTTAAAGAAGAATTAATGGAACCCAAATAATATATTCAAAGAATACCCTCTTTACTATCTGGAAATTTCCTGATATCACGGATATGAAGTTATATCTCAACGATTTAACTGGGATTAAAAATAGCCAGTATCCCTTGTAAACGGTTCTGATCAGCAAAGGTGATTAATTCATTATAATTCAATAAAGATACAAAATCAGCACAAATACAAAAAGATTAAAATGAAGTCTGCTATGCATATTTCAATGTATCATGTCAGAACATCATTTCTTGAACGGACAAGCACCACGTGCTCGTGCTCGTGCAAGTTAAATTATATTTTTATTTATTTTGATTGTTTCACTGGTTGAGTCACTTTAGTATTGCCAATGATCCAAAGAAAACTTTGTCTCGCATTTTTTGTTAAAAAAGATATCTTTCCTTTTATTTCGTTTCATATAATCACGCGCTCAAAATGACATTTCTCTAGGCTTTATTTGCGGTTGTCATTAACTTATTTTTTTTAACCAGAACTTTTGTAAATGGGATGGTATCACGTTATTAAAAGCTGATTTTTTGAGATGCTCGTGCAGATAATAAAATTTCATTTTTTCGACAACGGGCTTTTGTTGACATCACAAAACCTTATTCCTAAAACAATACCATGTTCTGACATGATGATAAAATACCTTTATTTTCAATCTGAAAAAAAAATGGGATTCGTAATAGCCATTCGGAATTTTTTTTAAAATGTAATATATTGTACCAAAGCCTTCCTTTCATAAGTCAACATAATAAATCTGCTTTTTGTTATGCTAAATTCGTTCATCCTTTAAAATAGAGATTGGAAAGTCACAATGTCATAAAATATCAAATAAATAGATAAAAAAAACCTCAATCAACTTCTTAAAGCTTCAATCTTCTCATGTTCTTGAACAACATTTCTTAAGCCATTCAGCAGATATAATATTTAAACGTTTAGTTTACCGTAAATAATAACATTAATATTTTTTAAGGGACGGCAGAAAACATGTAAAGAAAAACTTATTAACTTCTTTCTCTTTTCGTACTGAAAATCAGTAATTAAATGTCTTATTGTTAAAAAAAAAAGACTTCAAATCATTGCTTCGAGCACAAACCGCTACTAATGATCATCTTGATTTACTCTAGATAATGAATCCTTAAATTATGGATCCCAACCCAAAAGCCGTATCAGGGATTAATCTGGAGCTTCTGACAGCAATGGAAATACGAACTTTTATCTGATTTTTCATTCGATGAAAACAATACTAATTAAAGAAATCCTATTGATTTAAAGTATTCCATCAGATTTTGTAATGCAGCTACATAATTTCGATTAAACATATTTTTATATTGTTCACTATAATTTCAGAATGTTTTATTTATCTATAAACATATGTTTAAAGAAGAAATAAAGGATAAAAATAAGTCGAGTGTTATTACTGAAGAACTATTGGGAGGTATAAGACTAATAAAGGAGTTAAAGGCATTTTTATAGCTACTTAAGCCTGGAAAATCAACACATCTCTCTTATAGCTTTTATAACAATCTCAAGTCCAAGTTCATTCCTTGTATGTCTTACCGGCAATGGATAAAAACTTGGCATTCTGTAGAACATCTAGGCTTTTTATTTAAAGCCTGGAATTCTTAGGCAAAGTAGGAAATATGAGAGTTATTACCCACTTTTCCTGGGTACTGTAAATGATAAGTAAGAATACTATAAAATAAAAACAAATGCTTTTTAGGAAAAATAAAACACTTTTTCTTAAAAAAACGTTCACTCCTCCAAAATAAAAACGTTAGTTTGAAAAATAAGGAAAATGTGACATTAAAAAAATCTTTCGTTCAAAATGCATAAGAAACCAAAAAATAATAAAGAAGGGCATTATACATACAAAAAATACATAAGAAAAAAATAAAGGGCATAAAAATTTATGCCCTTCTTATTAAATAAAAAATATATATCTTTTAAGTAATATCAATATTTTTACCAACAGATTAAATTTCTATCTATTTTTATAGAATCTATTTCTATTTATTTTTTAAGGAATATTTAAATAAATATTTTAACTGTATTTTTTAACAATTTATTTCGCCAAATTAAAAATAAAACCTGCCCGTCCAAGTTACACTTGAATGGGGGGGGGGGAATTAACTCTTATCAACTTTTTACCACCATATTGACAAAAGTTTAAATGAAAAAAATAAATAAACTATTATTGCAATTTAAACTTGAAAAAATGTAATTTTTAGTACATGTCTGTAGGAAATGAAATAAATATAAAGATTAAAACCAAATATGCTATGCATATTTCAATGTGTCATGTCAGAACAGAATTTCTTAAACGACCAAGTACCACGTGTTCGTGCGCGTTAAATTATATATTTATTCATTTTAATGGTTTCATTGAATGAATCACTTTAGTATTGCAAACGCATTTACTAAAGTGACGCATTTATTTTTTGTCACGCATTTATTTTTTTAAAAAAAATATCACATTTACTATTTATTTTATTTTATATAATCCCTTGCTCAAAATGACATTTTTCTAGGTTTTATTTTCTGTAGTCATCAACTTATTTTTTTTTTCTTTCAGAGCTTTTGTAAATGCAAATGGCGTTATTAAAAGCTGATTTTTTAAGATGCTCGTGCAGATAGTAATTTTTTTATTTTTCGTCAACAGATTTTTGTTGACAGAAAAAACCTTCTCCCCCAAACAACATCACGTTCTGACATTACAATAAAATTTACCTATTGCACGAAAGAAGGAAATAATTTTGTTTTAAACTGAACTTCATATTGCTTCTTATGAAAAGTAAAATAAAAGTTGTCACAACTATGTTTCATAATTAGCCGATTTGTTACTTTAAAAAGCGCTAAAGAAATGTGTGATATATTATTCATCTCATATATTACTTAAGCATTTTATAAAATGTCCAATTATTCTATAGAACTTAGCCTGCAACATAACACACCACAAGCTTTTCTTGTCATTCCATGCTCCCTTCAAAACGTGATGTGCTAGCGCCATCTAGTATTAAGTATAGGAAATAATTTTAACATTAAATTTCCCTAAAATATAAACTTAATTCGTGTGTAATGTTTCTTCTAATGCTTATAGTGGAATGAACTCATGAAATGGATCAATTTTAATCTTTTATTTTTCTTAGTGTATGCAATTTTTCCAAGTTATTTTTCTTTGACATTTCTTTTGCGAATAGTTTAAAAGAAAATAATCTGCATTCATATATTACTTATCATTTTTTAAATCTAAAAATGCCTTTATTGCAAGTTGTTGCTATGTGTGTGTGTGAGGGAAAGAGAAATAAAAAATTAGATTAGAGCACATGTTAACTTTCTACAAAAAAAAGGAAATAAATGTTAGTGCGAACTTATTTAGCTATTTTCTTATGAATATGCGTCGAAGAGGATTTATGATTATTCTTATTATTATCAGCCTTTGATCACTAGGATTCATCAGTATTAATGATTACTCAAATTTTCAAATAAATCTTTGATGTAATTTGATTTTAATGATTTTCTTAGCAAAGTATTGTTAAAATTCCTATATAGGTTGAATATAACTCTTTATTTAGAAGTGACTTACGCTTTTCTATTCAACGCATAATTAATTTTTTTTTACATTTTCTATCATCTTCTCTAATTTTTGAAACAGAAATGGCTTAATTTTAGCTAATATAAATGTTTTTTTAAATCTAAACATATTTTATTAAAATATGAGTGTACAGCAAGTGGAATAATTCAGCAATGAAATTTTATTCGTACTTCGAAATATTTTTTAAATAATTTATGCAATAAAGATTATTCAATAAAAATTTCTATCTTTCATCATAATACTCGGTTTTAGTTTTACTTTCAATCGTATTTAAATGGCGTAAATATTATATTATTTTATTTTTGTCGTAATATTTTAGTTTTTAATGTATATCTTAAAAAAACTTTGAAGTCTAAATTTAATACGTTTCTTTGATCCTACAAATCATACTAAATAAAAAAAAATAGATTAAAAAATTTCTAATTCTAATCTTTTAAATAAAAAAATATTTTAATTTATAGCAAACAATTTTAATCGACCTATAAAGTTCTGAAATGCCATAATTTTAGGACAATAAACGAATTCATTATATAAAGCCAGTTTCTAGGGCTGGTGTGCAGGTTGGCATTTTTCTTCGCTACGATCAAGAGGGTGTTCGAAAATTTCACTATTATTAATTTATTAGTAATGGTTCACGCTTTTTCAAAATAAAAATATTCTCAAATTTTTGTAAATTAGTTGAGTTCGGCTACAAAAGAGTGGAACTTTTTAAATTAAAAATTTAAATATCTTGAGAACATGTTATTAAATAAGACTCATAGGATATAGGATCTGCAGGAAAATTTCAATTAGTAATTCTTTAGTAAAATTTATTAAATCAGGCAACATAAAAAGAGTATTATTTTTTTTACCTTATTTAGTTCATTTTTCTTTGTGTGTGTGTGTGTGTGTGTGTGTGTGTGTGTGTGTGTGTGTGTGTGTGTGTGTGTGTGTGTGTGTGTGTGTGTGTGTTTATCCCACTCGTTGCGTAATTCTTTTATCAAAATAGACTCAAAAAGCGAGAAACATTTCCTTCCAGGCATCTTTCAGCTTCGAAAAGAGCCCGCAAAAACCTGTAAAATATGTTTGTATATTTCACAGAACCATGGACAAATAACGTTATCTGAGAAAAACCAGAAAAATGAAAGTAAAGTATGAATGGGAAAAGGGCGGGTTGTAGAGCTAAATAGAATTTAAAAAATACATCCCCGCTGAGTAAATTTTGCCACTTCTATGTTGCCAGTGGAAATCGCGGGATAGGCAGGAAGAGGGTTAATGCAATAATTATAAATCAGCTGTTCCATCCAGAACAGAATACCTTCTCTCTCTCTCTCTCTCTCTCTCTCTCTCTCTCTCTCTATATATATATATATATATATATATATATATATATACTTTGGTTTAAATAGAATTATTGAATTTATGATATATATATACTTTAAAAATTCACAGTAATTAATTATTTTTTTGAAATTACCGTGTTTTATGATTATTTACTTTTAAATAAACATGTGTTAAAAATCATAATACTTCAAATTTAGTTTGTTTAAAAAATTAACTTAATATTTTAATTTGAGCTTTAGTGAATGCGATGGTAGTGAAATCTAGTTTTTCTCATGTACTCCAGCAGATTAAATTTTCTTTTTCTTTTATTTGAAATTTGATAAATTTAATAAAACTTATCTACTACTAAACGATTTAAGTTACTGTGAAGGCTTCAAATAAGCGATGGAGATAACTTTAACGAAATAAGTTTCCCACGTGGAAGAAAACCCTTGCTATCTGAAGAATTCACTGATAGCGGAAAAATTTGTTAATAGCAAAAGAATTTAAACATCTGGTACGCATTGCGAATCACAGCTGTCGAGCTGAGTCCAGATGTGTCAGTGCGACTTGTGCGGTCTCAAATGAAATGGACATGTGTTTGGAAAAGACATCAAGGGAAGGAAGCATGTGTGTCCCTTTCAATAATCTATTGAGACGCCCGCTGATTGATAAGCGTTCAAAGCGACAAAAGGGGGGTCAGTTGCAAATGGCCCTTCTTTTCATTTAGGGGACCACCCAAGCTGGAGCGATCCACCAATCTGTGGGTTGTTAATCAATGCTTTCCCCTCTCATATGATTGGGAAGGTATATTAGGTCAGATGATCCAATGAAAATTGGGAAATATTCTGATTGGTCAATTGCCGTTGGAGACCGGCATATGAAACCCAAATAAAAGGAGACGGAAAAGAAAGGAGGACAGAAAAGGAAGCCGGCTGAAGAAGCGAGAGTTAGGGATTGGAGCAGCGAGAATTCAGCTTGGAATTCTGAGTGAAATTCTCAGGAGAGAATTTGGAGTGTATCATATTCATCCTCGTCCTGTAGGCTGAACCCATGTGAAGCTCATCTGAACTTCGTGAATCGCATTTGGACCGCCATGCGTCCCGTCGAAAGTGTGAAAGCTCATTAGAGCTTTGGGAGAACTTCAATTAGTTAGACAGTTTTGACTTCTTAGCTGCTCTTTCAACGGGTTCATCAGATTACGTTTCTGGCAGTCCCAGTAGGTTAATTAACGAGCGGATAAGCCCCAAACTTCCAGCTGAATCTTGCTGGAGTTTCATGAACTCCGTCTTATCTCTTCACCTCAGAGAGAGTTTTCTTGCTTATCTGGAAACACAGCATCTTCCCCTAGTGGAACTCTGATCTGTTTCTACTTATGTGCTTGTAACCTAATTAATTAAGAAAAAGTGGAACTGTGTGTTATATATATGTTGTATATCTGGAAATAAATAAACTTTTATTTCTCAAAGACCCGAGTTTGTTTTCATCGCAACCTACCAGTAGCCCCGGCCCAAGACGTTACAGTAACATTCTACATCCGATCTTTAAAATAATTATAAGTCAAAATCGGCAATGGATATTTGAAATGTCGTTTAATATCTATACTTATAATAAAGATGAATAAAACTGTACCTCTATGTATGTTATAATGACTTGATCCTGGTCGATCAAATAAATGGGTAGCGTTTAAACACAAATGTTTTATTTACAGCTTTATATTATATCAAAAAAAACAACAACTCGTCCTCATCTAGGCTAATATGCTGGGAAATATTCACATCTGGGATAACAGTTCCACCACTAACACAAAGAAAACTAACAGGCTGTTAGCGTATTCAGCTACTGCGTGTAACTCAAGAGATCTACGGATATCTCCGATAGGTCCTTTCAGAAGCTCGAAGCTCCTCTCAAAAGAAAAATATCTGTAGCCCTCGGGATCACGAGATATCTCTCCAACTGTCCAGCTCTTCAGCTCAGCTCACAGCTCATTAGCCTCAGATCACAGCTTTTCTCCTCTCGTCTAGTCTCTAGTCGGATCAACTGGTCTCGTCAGATCAGCTCGTCTCATCAGTCATCTCACCGCTCCTCTCGTCCTTTCAAAACCTTCCATTTTAACTTCGGTCAAACTCCGCCTCTCATTTTCGCATTAGAGCGCTGGAGATGTCTATCATTTAATAATTCTTCAGAAATATTCCTAGTGGTCAGCAGTTAACCATGGGAATATTTTGAATTATTCACCCTCTTATCTGATCCGCCACAATAGGGAAATATCCATATCTCGACTGTTCAGCACTTCTTTCTTCAAAGGGCCATAAAACGCATGTGCGGTTCATTATCTGAACTTTATTCAAGTTCCGGTGGTCCCATAGGAGAATAGTTACATCTGGGGTTTTGACACGGTTCCCTTTATCAAAGAGCCGTAAACCGCATGGGAGGTTTATTATCTAGATTCTATTCCCGTCCAGAAGGTGACACTTAGGGGAGAATTCACAAAGGCGATCACAAAAGAAGGAATCGTCCCACAGCTGACCATATGTACTAATGTTCAAACATATGGCTCTTAGAAAGGAAGGGGAGTTTTAGAACTTCTTTACAATGTGTTGGTATTCTACAGACTAACTATTTGATATAGAGTTAACAAACTAGATACGTATACATTTTAGAAGGTTAAAATATGAACCCTGGAGCAAATTTATTTATTTAAAATTAAGCGAACATTTGAATTTTATATCATCTTAATTAAAAAAAATCTTAATAGTAATATTATTTTTTTAATATCATTGTTAAGCAACACAACTTTCAACTAAATTTTTATTCCATTTTTAATTTAATTTTAAAAAAAAATTAAGTTCATTTTCCAAAAAACTAAAAATTAACTTCCTAAATTCCATTAGAAAGCAAATAAAAAAAAAAAAACGTGCCAAGAATAACAGAAACTTTAGCTACATTTTTACATTAATTCATTAATTACATAATGAAAATCTTTCCAATAAACAGCGAAGAATATTTTCTATTGTCTGTCTTTTTACATCTAATGTTCCTTTTTTACTCCATATTTTAAAAATTCAATAAACGAAAGTTTAAAAATAGCTAATGTAAACAAGTTACGAAATCGTAATTATAATTAGATATTGAGGATAGATTTTTTAAAGAGTTTCTTTACAAATCTTTTACAAAAAAAAAATGAGTAATAATAATATAAAGAGAAAGAAAAGCATTTTTTTTCTTTCATACTTAGAGTTGGAATTTCAAAAATGTGGAAATGATAAAAACTTTGAAGATTTCTTATTCAAATAATACAATAATCGAAATTTTTTGATTTTGATATTTTTTTAACATAAACTTTTATGTTAAAACTCTTTATGTCGCTATAATTGTACTTCTGCTTTCTTTCTTCGTTACTAGATGTCTCTGTATGCGCTTAATGACACGGTTTCGGACTATTTAATTTTCGTAAAATCACTGATAGTCCACAGACATTTCTTGAACTTTAAACTTTCTTTTTAAAAGACCGACTACAGCTGAGGTTAAACTCAACTGAATGCTTATTAATTTAAATTCACTGTTAATGTTTTGTGATGTTTATTGGCATAAGAACCAAGTTATAATTGAAGGATTGTATAACTGATAAATTCCCTCTCCATGCACATTACTACTTATTTATTATTCATATACTATTTAGATTCAAATAAGCTCGAGCACTAAATTCAGAGTTAATAAAGTTAAATTTTTATTTAAAAACTTAACTTTTTATTAAAACTATTTAGTCTAAATTATGACATGAAGTGCCAATAATTTTAAAAATTGAAAATAATCAATTAGCAAGGCAAAACAGAAGAAAATTTGCTCTTCAAAATCGTCCAAAATCAGAAAATTAAGATAGGTATAACTTTTCTTAGACTTTTCCAACATAAGTAGGGAAAATTTCAAGAGGAAGTAAGCAATGTACTTTAACAAAAATTTACAAACTACTAAAAAAAAACATGACAAATTATGCAGTTATTTGTAAAATAATGTCACATTTCTATATTTCATGATTATTTTTCAATTCCTAGTAATAACCCCCCTTATATATATATATATCACATTTTAACGTTAATAAAATACTTTTTATTCATCCCATCAAGTTCAAGTAAATTTTTTAAAGCTTGTAAAAGATGACATTTGATAGTAATACAATTTTCTCGAATATTAACTCATTCATTTTTTATTAATTAATTAAACACTTATTTTCTCGGCTTTATAGTCGTTGTTGTTGTTAGGTTGGGCTAGCCTGGTTGGTAGGGATTGGATTCGCATCCCTTGTGCTTAGAGTTCGAACCTGGTCACAAAGTTCTCCATGTCGAGATTTATACTATTGGGGTACTGAATCAAAGGTGATAGTTATTCTGGTGCTCAGGGGACCATACCTTCAGAAGCTACTGCACCCCTCCTTCCTTTTTAAAGCGGAACACGAGAATAAAAATTACAATTATTTAATAAAAAGTAACTAAAATAAAATATTTCCTAATATCCAAAGTAGGAATTGATGCTGAAAAATTGTTTTTTATATTACTTGCTGTGTGTAGAATTGGTATCCATTCACAGTCACTTGATGAACGTTATCCAATTCTAAATCCTCTGCATTGAGTAATTCCTGTTAGATCAAAATTGTTACAATTGAAATTTGTACGACATCTTCAGGGTCTCATTTGTCATTCAAAATGTTGAAAGGCAATGTGCAATATCTTGTTCCAATAAGAACTCTGTCTATTCTTTTTACTTTCTTCTAAAAGTATTAAAATTTCAAAATTAAATTCAAGAAATGCGTTTGACTGCTGTCATGGGAGCTCAATATAAATAAATCAAACTATGATTACAAAAGTAATAATTAGAATATAGGTGAGTAAGCTATTAAAAATTGTAAATGAAAGAACAAATTTATTTGTGGATTATTTCATTCTTTGTTTAAATAAAAACATTATCTGCACAAACAATTTGTGGATAATCAGATTATTTCGAGATATTTTCATGTAATATTGGACTGTAGATAAAAAGAGATAATCAATTTAATGGCGATAATCGACTTACTATAATTCCTATAAAGTTAAATTACCTGATTTTTTTTCTTAAAAAACCCAACTAAATTTTAGTTTTAAATTAATTAAAGGGTGTATATTAAAGGGAAAATTAAATGCAACGGAAATACACATTTCTACTAGAATTCGTAGAGATACAATTTTAATTTTTTCCCTTATTTAAAGTGATCCTCTGACAAAAGACTGAAATAGAAAGAAACCAGTTTTTCAAGGAACATCCTTGAAGTCAATCTAACTGTTATTCACAATTTTTTTTTCCATATGCTTATCAGATGGCACATTTTGTTGTGAATACGCTGATTTCATCGGCTCATTGTAAAGCTTGATTTCTTCACACATGGCAAGCTTATCAGTTCTTATCAATGAATGAATGCATCATCGAGACATACCTCCTCTAAAAAAGTGATAAGTAATATATTGAAGAACTTTCGATTACGTCCTTTTTGAAAGTGTTGATAATAGAAAGAGTAGCATTTCGCAGCTGAAAATTATTTTGTTTAAAAAACGTTGCCTCATTCCAGATATCTCTCTTAAACAAAAATAGAACATGAGAAATAATTTTAAAATGAATTAAAATAAGTATAAAAGCTCAGGTGCTAGTAAATTTATTTTTTATTAATATATTACTTTTGGATAGTTAAAAAATTTGCTGATCTGGTTTGACAAATAAAATATAATGAAAAAAATCGTAATAGTTCTATAAGAAATAATTCATATATTCTAAATAATGTATTCTAAATTAAATAAAGAATGAAAGAGTTTTAAAAATTATGAGAAATATCTAAAAATTAACGAATGCTATATATCTTCTTTAAATTCAATTTCCTTGATTTTTAAAATCTAATTTTTTTTTTCAAAAATGTTTGCCAAAAATTTTTTAAAAAAAAATTATTTATTTTTATATATTTAATATCTTCTCGATATTCACAATTCGATATTTCTGCTAATTATTTCTTTGATTTTTATTTTTGAAATTAACAAATTTCTAATTTTCGAGATTTTGTTAAATACTAGGCAAGAATTTATTTTTATTTGTAAACCAAATATAATATTTATTGCCAAATATTTCATTACATTTTTAAAATTCAATGATCGATTTCTGCTCTATTCTGGCTATCTGAATATGAACGAATTCTTAAATTTGATTGATTTGCTGATCTTCTCAGTAATAAATATTTGAAATAACTTTTAGAAAAGCAAATTCATTTTAGTACGAATGATTCAATAAAATAATATTTGCAAGTCCCTGACAATATATGCTCATGTACTGTAATGATATAATTCCAGAATGAAATAAACTGCGTCAACGAAAGTAAAGAAATAATAATAATAATAAATGAATATAAATAAAACTGTTATTATAAATGGTGACGGCTGTTATTTTTAGTAGTGAACTTTTACCAATCTTGCTTTCATTTTATTCATTTTAGTTAATTAATATTTAAAAAATACAGAATTATGTACGTTTTAATACAAAACCTGTCCTTAACAATACACAGTAAACAGAACCGGGTACCAATTATATTATCTTTTTACCATCTTTATTCCTTGTGTATATAACGATCATAAAATTAATTTCTCAAAGAGTAAAACTCAAGTTATTATAAAGTTTAAAAAAAAATCAATTACAAAATGGGAGACAAAACAATGGAACTTTTCACATCTAAATAAAAACTGGAACTCGCTAATGAAAAACAAATAAAAACGCTTTCGCCTATTCACACACAAAACGCAAACTGTCACTCCGGCTCTTTTAACTGCAACCGCATTGAGTTAATAACGGGCCATCAGTGAAGTCGTAACTCAGGTGATCTTTAGCACGTAGTAGTCATAATTCTGCCAGTATTAACGAACCTTTTTCCTTTGCTTTCATTTATATTCAGGCAGTTTGCTTCTTCGACACCTATAATGTCTATATCAAGTGCATTGCATTCTCTTACCGCGCCCGTTACAGAAATGGGATGACATCCGCTATGGGAAAGGAAAAGGGAGGGGGAGTCTGCTCTGCACTTTTAATAAATTGGTAAGCCATGAATTTTTGAGGGGCTAGATAATATACGTCCTTTTTTTTCAAGGAAAAAGAAGTTAATTGGAAGCCTGATTGCACTAGTGTGTTTGGAAATCATAGGTTTTGGGTTTCATTCGTCTTCCCTTCCCCCCATAATTTTTAAAATTAACTCTTGATGATATTTCAGCGGTCATGTGCACAGAAAAAAAAGTGTATTTAATATCATTGCGATAGACGAGAATATAAATCCAGTTTTAAAATAATGGAAATATATTTGTGACATATAATGTCGTTTATCCAGGCAAAAAATTCATCATATAATTAAATTCATAAATGGAAATAGAAATCTGTTCTCATCTTCCTAGTCCTCAACAAGTTTCATACTCACAAAGACTGAGGATAAAAACAAGTAGTTTTCTACTATTCACTTTAATCAAATAGTTTCCCTTCGTTCCAACTAGCCAAATTATCTTCTATCTCCTTTTAATACCTGCAACGTCACCTAGTGTGTCATAAAAAATTAAATGAACACAAAATGTATGCACATCATAACTCATGCTATATTTCAGCTTATAATAGTGTTAAACCATTTTTCAAAAAAGAAAATCTCTGGAAACATTTCTCAGTATCATATCTCATATTCCTATAAATTCTGTAAATAGTTTTGTTTTTATTTTTTTCTTACTGTATATATTTTATTACTTAAAATAAAATTCCCGTAACATTCCCACCAAACCGTGAAGTGACCAAAATGGTCACAGATACGGAAGTATGAGACGGCGTTCTGTTCTGTGACATATAATGTTAGTATATTAAAGTTAGAACAAAAGTAAGGAAATAAAACTGGGATCGATGAGAAGCTTATTAATTTGATTTTAAAATTGTACAATAGTTACTTTTTGTGCATTTATATATTGAGAAATTGTTGAGAAAATCGTTAAAATTTTAATTACTTTTTTTTATAAAAGATCGAATTAAAACTCTGAAATATTGTTTTTACAGCGAATTTTACTAGAAGATTGAGTCAAATATGACTGATCTCCTGATCTGATCACTGATCTTCCCTGTAGAAAATTTGAGATTTTTTTTCATTGCTCGTTTAATTTACAGATAAAGTAAAAAGAAATGTATAATCTACAAAGAAACAAAGACAGATGCAGCAGTAAAAAAAATTATAAGATAAAGAAAATGAAATCTTCGATCGTAAATTTCAAGTTATCAAGTCAGAACTATTATTTTAAGTCATTATTTGTCTTAATTAATTTAAGTCATTAACTGATTTAAACCGGTTTAAAAATTAATTTGTTTAAACATTGGTTCTGGAATATTTTCCTTCAACATCGACAATGAATTTTTTATAATCAAAAAACTGGATTTCAGATCAATCGTATATAAATCTTTTTTTAAAAAAATGCTTCTAGATATTTCCCAATAAAATATTATTGTTAAAGCTTTCTTTAACCAACTATTCAAGCTTGGTCAATTTAGATTAATTTTACTTTATCTCTACTTGAGAATTACGGCGAAAAATCACAGTATTAATTTCATCGCTTGAATCCAACTAATTGCTTCATAACAGAATCTTGATCATTAAAATTAGAATCATAAAAAATGTATAAGTTCGAGTTTTTTTCCCATAGTTTGTTGGAGAAGGACGAAATAAAATCAGTCGGTCTTTTTTATTTCCTTTCATCTTAAAATATACAAACATCTCTAGAATACGACAAAAAAAGGCGAGGAATTAAACAAATGCTATCACATTAAAAGAGAAATAAAATAGTAAACAGTTTTATCGAAACATAATCTTATCGACAGTGTTTCCCAATGAATTTTTTTTTCTCTTCGAAGTTTCAAAATATCGAATGCGTTTCAAAACACTAAAACCTTTTGAAATCCAAGAAAATTAATTAAACAACTAGTTACTGCACTTAATGCGATTATTTAACATTCACAATATTTGCAAGCTTTTAGAAAAGAGGATTCATAGAAAGGATACTTCATTTTTCCATCCTAAAATTAAAGGAAAAAAAAAGAATTAACTGTTGGTATTAATCAAAGAATATGATTTTGTCTGTCCCTGAAAATTTTATTTATGCATGTGCCTATTAGCACGAGATATCATACGATATTCTAACGTTATGGTTGTTGCCACTCCTAATAAGTTTTGTATTTCCTGTTTCTTTTGCATCTTATTATAACTTGAAATCTGGCAACCCGTAATTGATTAGAATAGAATATGGTGTATTGCTTTAAGTAAGATTTTTGATACGTTACGCTATTTCATCTTTAATGTACGGATCATTTGATCAATTAAGTATACTTCATATGTAATTATGCTCATCAGTTTCTATTACCATCTGTAAATACGCTCATCAGAAATACTCTGCCCTGCGTTGTTCAAAATAAATGGATACAAAAACGAAAGCAGTGTTACGAGTCATAACAATGGTTATGACTGCCGATCAATGTCAGGTCTTATCTTAACGAAGTTCTTCAGCATTTTGTGCTATTAGGGGCTTTTAAAAATGGGGAGAGGCTTAATTTTATGAAAGTGATTCTCAACTGCTTAGCACGTAGAATCCAATTTTCCAAATAGTTCTGTCTAGGAGATGCAAATGGAATAAAGGCGTCGCAGCATGCATATGATTGGCTGATATGCGCAGTTACGCGTGTCATGTGATTTAGACATTACACGAATTGATTCCATTTGGATTCCAGCACCGTAAAATGATATTAAAAGACAGAATATATATAACGAGTTATCGCAGAATTGTGTGATTTATTTAGCAAAAAAAAAATGCTTATGCATTTGCAGCGTAATAAATTGATCATGGAACACACGGGTAAAAAAAAAGGAGATGCTCTGAACACCTGGAGAATGTTCTTGCACTTCAACTTAACCAACACCTAAAGTGCGAAAGACCTTGAAAAAAGAAAAAAAAAGCATTCATTTTCTTTTGCTGAGTTGCTCGAAATACGAAAGGTCAAAATCTTTCACCTGTAGGCCTTATGCCACCGTAAATCTCATTTTGGATAATGATCTTCAGCATTTCACCCTCGCCTTCTTTCTCTTCGGTCTTCAAGAATGGAAGGAAGCGGGGGGGGGATAACAAAACGATTCGTTAATGATACAAAAGACCTGTGTAGTTAAACAAAAGTAAAGGTCAAAAGACAAAAGGGATTCAGCTACTAATGTATACATCTTTATTCTTTCTGAGGAAGGTTTTTTGCCCTCCTTTAAAACAAGCTACCTAAGTTGAAAAAAAAAAAAGCTTTTATTTTAAAAAGTCAAATCTTTTAAAAAATGGAAAATTTACTACAGCAGCTACTCTATGTTTCTTTTACGAGAAAGTTCTGTAACTGTCAAAAATCTCGAGGTTTTTATTGCCTCCCCACGTGTTAGACCTCTCCGATGCATTTTTATCATTTTGTCTGTCTGTCTGTAACAAAGACAATTCAGAAATGATTGTAAACGATGAAATTTCATTTTATGCCAAATTTGTAGATTTCTTTTAAATTTTGTATAAAATCTGCTGAGAGGAAGTCTGTTTGTCTGGTTGTTCGAATATAAGTTAACAATATTGTTAAGTTTTTAGCGTAGCGAGTTCAGATGGAATGGACTTTACTTGACGACAGCACAAACAAATTTATTTACTGCTATTTACAGATATTTACAGGATGACATGATAAAGTAAAACTTCAGATAAATACAATCCAGCCGTCAACAGTCACTTACAGCGTAAATGCAAGTCATACGCACAATAAGCACAGTTTGCAAAACAGCTATCGTACAGCACAGCAACAGTGAATCGCAGCGAGCTCAATAATACTGGATAGGTTAACAGCAAACGTAAACACAGCTCACTAATAACAAGCGATAAAAGTAATCCACTAGTCCAGCGAAACGCTTCTCTTCTGAGAGGAACTGCAGATTGCAACAACCTGTCCCTTATATAGCGACACGCGAAGCAACGAGGCGCATCGGGAACTGTCTCGGGACTACCAGAATATGCCCTCGCCAAATCAACTCAGCTGGCGTGAAGCTCCTTGTGAAGCGTCGTCAAAGTTTTCTCCTTCGGCGTGCGTTTTGCCCGCTTGTAACAATACCTTCAAAATAAAGAGAGCAGAAGAGATAAATTCGGTACAAAAATTTAACATCCTTAGTGTAGACACCAATCAAACTTTGTGCCAAAGTCATGGTGAGAGTTGACTGTCTGTCGGTCAGATAGTTATCGTGTTTACCTGTTACCTTCAGAAACAGATAAACATGATAACTTAAACAAACGCAATGCCTTAAATATATCAAATTTGGAATGTCACTTTGAGACTACAAATGTAGTTTAGTATCTAATTTATGTTTCAATCAGTTGAGGGAAGGACGTAATTAAAGCACAAATTGGTTTTTCTGACACTAATAATTGCATGCTAGAGATTAATCAACAAAAAAATCCATTTAAAGGAAATTTATGTGTTCGACTGTTCGAATGTAAATTAATATAATACCTACAAAAACGAAGACAAATGGTGAGATAAAATCATGTACACAGATTTAACTTCTAAAGTGGGTCTATTTATCAAATTTTAAGTCAGATCCATCAAGGGACCGAGCGTCTGTCGGTCCGTAGTTACACATGCATGAAAAAGCTGTGGCCTAAAAACCAAAAAATTATATGAAGTTTAGTAAGTGATTTTGAAACTACAATTTTCATTCTATTTTGGTGAAAGCTTTATAAGCCAGATAGCAACCCTCGAGCTAAAGTGTCACTTTTGTTCAATGGCTATGTTATTCGGCTACTAATCTTCAGATTCCGAGTTCGGGTGTAGAGCTATCCGCATTTGACACAATGGTAACCCGGTGACCTTGAATAAGCACCCTTCGAACAGCTGTTGTGGCGCCCTCTATCGGCAGCAAAAAGCCGCGAGGGGCATTACATACAACAGCCGACATCACCACCAAAACTCCCATACACTCGCGCCATAAAGCGTGGTGCAATTGTATCGTTCGTCTAACCACCGACTCACTAATGGGAGAGTAAGTGGTGATAATGTGAGAGTAAATGGTTTATAAGCCAGATAACAACCCTTGAGTTGAAGTGTCACTTTTGTTCAATGGTTGGTTTACTCAGCTACTAACCCTTAGGTTGCGAGTTTGGACCTAGAGCTATCCATATTTGCCTCACAGTGTCTAATTTCACTTCAGTTGGTTAGAAAAAAATATCTTAAATTCAAAATCGATTTTTTTTTTCGGGCACATGCCTGATATTACTAGCCACAAAAAAAAAATGCCTAGCATAACACGATAGATTCTGTAGAAATGTTAAATTCATGTCAAATTATTGTTCGAAAATGCCATGTAAAAGAATTTAGAGTTTTACGAAAGATTCACATTTTTTGCGGGAAAAGGGGACTAACAACTTTATTAGAAGGCATGCAAGAAATTTCGGGGGAGACCAATCTCGTTGGCTTTTCATAAAATTAAAACAAATCCCTTGATTAAAGATGAGAATAATTTAAATTTTTAGAAAGTCAAATTAAAGAAAAAAAATTAATTTCAAATAAACTTTAACTTCATGATAAATGAGCATGTTAATTTTTAAATTTTAAGAACAAAAACTGTCTTAGAGACATTTTTTTGCCTCGACCTTTTTCAATAATTTGGACTATGATTTTCTCCATGTATCATTATACGCTCCGTTTAGCTATAATAATGTTTTATCAATAATCAAATAAAAAAAGACCTTCAGATTTGCACGAAAAAAAAAATACTTAGACTTTCAGATAACAAATAAAATTGTTATCGCTCCAAAAGTGTTTTTAAATTTATTATCTTCCGAACATAATTCAGTTAAATAGTTTCACATTTTGATTCAAAATTTTCGATTTCGAACAATCTATTTCGGTACGCTGAATAGTGATGTCCCAATTTCCACTATTTTCAAAATCGGAAATTGGCGTTGGAAAGAGTTTCATTTGAAAGGATTCCAATCATATTGTTAAAGTTCTTATTTTTAAAGAAAAAGTTCATGACAGTCCAATAAAATACTATCATGCTCTGACACCCTTTACTTTACCCTTGTTAAGCCATCATTGGCTATAGGACACGGAAGGGCGGAAAAATAATTTTATTGCATAATTGTGAAAGTGTGGATGGTGCAGGAGTTTGGGCACGAACGGACCTTTCGATGATGTCCCATAAATGCTCGATGGGATTCACATCGGGCGATCTAGGTGGCCAGATCATGCGCTGGAATTGTCCGGAAAGTTCTTCAAACCAATCGCGAACAGTTCTGGCCCGGTGATATGGCACATTGTCATCCATAAAAATTCCATCGTTGTGTGGGTACGTGAAGTCCATGAATGGCTGCAAGTGATCTGCAAGCAGCTGAACATAACCATTTCCAGTCAATGATCGGTTCAGTTGCACCAGAGGACCGAGTCCATGCCATGTAAAAACAGCCCACACCATTATGCAGACAACACCAAATTGAACAGCGCCTTGCTGACAATTTGGGTCCATGGCTTCGTGGGGTCTGCGCCACACTCGAACTCTACCATCAGCTCGTAACAACTGAAATCGCGACTCATCTGACCACGCCACGGTTTTCCACTGGTCTAGGGACCAGTCGATATGCTCACGAGCCCAGGAGAGTCGCTGCAGGCGATGTCGGGCTGTCAGTAAAGGTACTCGAGTCGGTCTTCTGCTGTCATAGTCCAAGGAAGACAAATTTCGCCGCACAGTCCTATCGGACACGTCCCTCGTACGTCCCACATTGATTCCTGCAGTTATTTGACGAAGTGTTGCGTGTCTTTTAACATTGACCATTCTACACAGACGTCGGCGGTCTCGGTCGTTAAGTGCAGGTGGTCGCCCACTGCGCTGTCCATGATGGGGTGTGATGCCTGAAATTTCATACTCTCGGCACACTCTCGATACTGTGGATCTCGGAATGTTGCATTCACTAACGATATCCGCAATGGAATGACCCATGCGTCTAGCTCCAACTAACATTCCACGTTCAAAGTCTGTTGATTCTCGTCGTGCCGCCATAAATCACGAAAAACCTGTTCTCATGAATAACTTGAACACAAATGAAAGCTCTGGAAAACGAACTGCGCATTTATACTTTTTCGCTGCGATACTACTGCCATCTGTATATTTGCATATTGATATCCCATGACTTTTGTCACTTCAGTGTAAATTAACATTTTAATTGCATTAATTACTATGAGGGCGTCGTATTTTCTCCATGTTCTAGACATCCCGGGTTCGAGTCCCGGTTTAGACATGGTTGTTCTTCTGTGTTTTATATGTGAGGTATGTGAATGTGGGTCCTGTACAAGGGGATTGTTCAAGTGAATGTGACGCATGAAGCATCTAAGCCGTAGCCCTAGTTGGCACTACTGAAAAAAACAAGAGACGCTCATTCGGCTTAAATCGCTGACAGATCGATGGGCTTGTAATATACAATGCGTCACAACAGAACAACTGGAATCACGTTTTATAGACGAAACTTTTATTCATAAGATATCTACATTTTTACGCTTATAAGTGGCTTAGCAAAAGTATTGAGTTTACTATTTGTTTAAGATATGAATTATTTTTTCAGAAAAATAAATATATTTTTTACTTTAAAAGAAATCACTGTTGTAAATGGCATTTTGAGAATTAATAGTTCAGAATTTAAAATAACTGTTAAGGTATTTAAAAAAATTCTAGAAAATATTTTTTTGTGATAGCAAACTTTTAGTTTAATTTCACTCAAATCTGTATATCATTCCGAAGCCTTATTGTTTAAGATTTAGTTAAACATTCGAAACTATCTCAAATTCTTTTACAAAATCGTTTATTTTATTTGTTTTCAATGCAAATGCATGAATCCAGCTCTTGTATATACGTATGTAAATAAGTGACGTGTGTTTATATAAATGTGTGACGTGTATCTCTGCGCACGTTCCATAAAAAATGACGCCACATGATTGTTGTGTTAAATAAAAATGAAATTTATGCAAAGTTCTTTTGATTTTGATGTTCCATTTCAGAAAGTAAAATATTAATAATTATAAATCAGTGCTGGTCGAATGAAATTCATTTTTGTTCTTTTTTTTTTACTGTAACTTATCGTGTAAATTCTCTACTTCCAAATCGAAGGTCACGATGAAGAATCAACTACGATATGTTTGTGCCGTTTCGTTCTCGGTATTAAATTCGCTTATCTTTATTTCTTTGGTAATAAGGAAACCTTTTTAAAACAAAATCTTCTTCCTCTTGATTATAAACAAATAGCAACTTTTAGAAGAACGTGATTTTAAAATTCAAAAGAACGTTTTTTTTTCTGAAATTATTTATGGTAAATAATGTTTTATACTATTAGCGGGGTTACACTTTTATCAATAATAATAGTTAACTTTATTTATTTATTTATGATTCATAACTAACAGCTGAACTATCAGTTTGAAAGAAAACCATTTTTGCGTGCATTCTTTAGAGATATTCATTGCATTTTTTTTTTTTTGCAAACGATTTATAAAAATTTAACCAAGTAGGTTGAACAGATGTGAACATATTTTAATCTGTTGAATTATGGGAATTTTTGAAAATTACAAGAATTAAATTGAATATAAATTCAGGCAACCAGCCATTACAAATGGAGCTTATCCAATATATTTTTTTAAATTATAGTCAGTATTAAATAAATAAGATTTTTTTAAATAATTTTTAAATCCGATTTTCTTTTAAAGGAAGCAATTATTAGATAAACTCCAATGCAATACATAAAGTTAATAAATAAATATTAAACATTACAATTTGATAAATATAAAAAGTCTTTTTACTATTTATCACGAACTTATTATTTTTTTTCTATTCTTATTATTAGTTCACACACTCCTTACATATATATATCTTGTTTAAATTTTCAATCGTTAGTAAAATACTTTTTATTGGCCCATTCAAGTTCAAATACATTTTTTAAAACTTGTACTGGATGACACTTGAAGTTAATACAGTTTTTACAAATATTGATTCATTAATTAAATTTAATTAATTTTTAATACTTTAAAAATACTTATCTTTTAGCAGTTTGTAATGAAAATTTAAAAAATAGGTAGTAGCTCAATCGGTAAAATGCAAGATTTTCAGTATTTTTCCCGTGAAGAAGAATGCGATTTCTACTCTTCAAAAAATTAATAATCGTTTGATAAGTTATTTATATTTATCATAATTATTTAATTAAAAGTAACTGCAATATTTTTTTTATTGACCTAAGTAGGAATTGACTTAAAATTTTATGTATACGTATATATTACTTGCTAAAAATTTCTTTAAGTAAATTTGAAATTTTGGAATGCAGTCCACCGTATGGGTGATGAACTGTTGTAAAAAAGATTCAAATTCTTAGGGAAATTAAAAAAAGGACATATAAAAATTTCATTTGCTGTCTCTTCTGGGATGGTAAAAATTTAGATAGCATTTCACTTTAAAAAAATTTTGAATTCAAAGTTGAAAAACGGAGCGTAATAATGAAATAATGAAATAATGACTAATCAATTATCTAATTATCTTCCATTAGATAATTGAAAGGAAAACTGTACACTCTTCTATTTTCTTAGTATATTCATCTATAATAATAATATACTCTAAAATAATATACTCATATTTAATTTCTATAAATGATTAGGATGAATGTGTGAGGGGGGAGGGGGTGTTTTTTGCTGACTTTCTACTGGTCAAATCGTTTGACCTTGAGCTTCCAAATGTAGTACATATCTATTTTGAAGGGCGAGAGTGTAAACATCAAAGTTATTTTTTAAATTTAATTAAAATTTAAAATAATTTTTTTAAAAAAGAAATTCTGCTGTTTTCACCCGAAATTGCGAGTTTATAGAGGTCATCCAACTCATAAGAAATGGAAATGTAGAAGGATTGAAATCTTTATAAAAATGTCTATACAATTCAAAATATGAAATTAAAACGAATTAGCTTTTCATCAAGACGAATAATATTGGCATTAAAATGTTCATTTTTGGTAGTAAATTTTTTTAAAAAAAAATTGCTTATATTGTTTAGATAGTAGGGGTTAAATTCGTTTTCAATTTTTCGACAATTTCTTACATTATGTTTATTACCACATTTAAATAAATTAATAAACTTTTAAATGTACTTCCGTTTTTTTATTTAAAATTTTTTAATGAATATGACCTAAACTTTAGGCAGCTTGAAAAAAATCATTAAAATAAAAAATGAGGGTGTAGAAATATTCTTTTCCAACATAATGTAAAAATTGCCCATTCTAGAGCATTTCAAAAGTAGCTCATGCTTTAGTTTTTTCTTATTTGTTTATAATTATTTATTCATTTGAATATTGCACCGATCATGTTAAATATTTGTTTTGCTAAAATGCTGAATCATACAATATCAATAAATCCATCATACATGATCGTTTCAATAAGCAATATTCATTGTGTTCCACTAAAGGTTGAATAAATTTCAAAGTATTTACTTAGATGATAAAGAATCTGCCTTTGCCATTCAGCTTATCGAGAAAAAGGTTTAATATTTTTTTTCTTCTATTTGTAATCATTTTTTTTAAATACTTTTAAGGGTAATTTTTACAACAATATACTTCAATGATGAAGTAAAATTCAAATAGTTTTCATTGCTCCTTTTTTTTTAGTTTTGATTATTAAAATATGAAACTTTGGTTTAACTTTCCATATTTTTATTAATATGTATGTAGGATATCCCACAGAGCTATTTTAACTAACAATAATCTGCCTTCATTTTTTGTTTTATCAACATCCGACGGTAGATGTAATTCAAAGTGAGAATTGTAAAAGGTTAGATCATTTCCCAGAGGACGATACTTTTAATTAATACAACATTCTAGAACAACGCCATCTGTCGAACTTTTGAAAAACTATGCAAATTAATATTCGGGCAGAGGCTACTTAACATCCGTAAGGGAAGTAGGTCTCTACGCGTCAGCTGTTCCCGCTCGCAAAGCTACGTGGCAATATGTTTTCAGTCATAATGTTTCGTTACTTCTAATGTCCTCCTAAAAGAAATAATCTAACTTTCTGTTTGTTTAATATATCCATGTTTTAATCCATTTAATATTATTTCCCTTTAACTCTAAATAAATTCTTTTATATTTTTTAAAGAAGTATTTTCATTCTTATGGCCTTTACCATGGACAATCTCACTGAGGTAGTCAGTGACTTAAGCCTCACAGCGTCTCTTGCTTTGTAGTAGCGCCAACTACGGCCAACTAGGGGTTAGGGCCTTGTGCTACTTAATCATTGCATTCGCGCTTTTTTACAGGGAGGCACATTTACAAACTTTAAAGATAGAACACAGAAGAACAATCATACTTGAACCAGGATTTGAACTCGGGACTCTCAGATCCGGAAAAGACCCCTCTGAGGCTTTAATCTGATATAAATGGATGTATAAAGATTTTGACAGAAAAGTAGGAAAATGAGTAATACAATGAATATATGAAAGTTTTCTAAAATCCTTTAAATTATGTATCTATCTAAATTTGATTTACATAAAATAGTGCACAGTTTGATATTAAAAAATAATTGTTATATTTTCCATATATCAGTAACGCCATATAATTTTTTTAAATCTTCGAGCTTTACAAGTAATGATTTATTTCAATTAAGTGCAAGTAAAACGTACCCACTCGTTTTATCAAGAAATTTGTAAAAACAAATATATATATATATATATATATTTTTCAGAAGAGGTACTATCGCGGAAATCTTTATTATCATGTTAACTTTTTAAAC
>JAOUZG010004491.1:3824985-3853903 GCA_026289955.1 Argiope argentata | reverse complement strand
TATATATATATATATATATATATATATATATATATATAAACTTTCCAGATGAGGTACTATCGAGGAAATCTTTATTATCATGTTAACTTTTTAAACAAATCAAAATTAATTATTGAACTACCTGTATCGAATTACTTATTTGTAAAATTCCATCAGTGATAACCATGAAAATATTACTTGTTTTTCTAGAACTACAATATAATGTATCCATGTAAAAAGGGAAAGAAATCAATAAGTATTGAAAAAAAGTTAAGTATTAGATTTTTTTTCTTCTGCATAATGATTAGAATTCTTTCACTCCCTCTTTATCACTTGCAGTATATAAATTTTTAAACACATGCTTAGTCTAAATCAAAGTAATATCAAAAACGAAAAAAATCTAAGAGAAATGAATGATTAGCCTTTTCAAAACAAGTTTGTTAAAGACGGAAATTCTTTGATGGGAATCCAAGGAGAGGAGTTGGGATTTAAATACTCAAAATTCTAACTTTATGGGAAGAAAAATAAAGAACATATCTTTACAACCATTTATCACTCATTAAATTTATATTTTACTTTAGGAATATAAAAAACTCTATTCTCAGAACACCATAGACTCTTCTTATTTCAGAGGCGAAAGAAAGCTTGAACAATTAAATATTCTTAAGTATTATATAATTAGTTTTCAAATATTTTATTATCATTTGGACTTTTTTCTAAGTATCGGGACAGTATTGAAAAAAGAAAATTCCTGCATTTAATAAATAAAAGTTTAATTGTGGTGATCATAATTTTATACTGCAATAACAATAAATTTAATATAATAGCTAGCCGTATTGTTAAGCTTTCATTACATTAATAGTATTAATAAATCATGTCCACTTTTTTAGATAAACTAAATTTTATTATAACAAAAAAAATTTCATTTTAAATTGCTCAATAAATATGGAGAATTCTGACTAGTTAACTATTTTTGCAAAGCGGCCAAATAAATTAGTGAAATCCCTCTATTTATTGAGATTATAGATTTTGCCAAAGATTTGTTTTGTGAAATCGTTTTAAACTGGAAGAAAATACGAATAAGTAACCATTAATTAATTATCCCAGCATCTTGCTGAAATCAGTGGAAGGGTTATGGCCAGTGGATTCAACATTTTTTTCTTTAAAAAAAATGAATTTTTTTAAGCGGAATGAAAATTCTGGAGGATCACGTGTACAATCTTACCCGATGTCCGGTGTTCATAATTTTTTTATATCTCTAATGAAAATGAGCAAACTTGATGCTGCCACTGGGACTGAGGAATTTGTTTCCTTCTTAGGGAACTTACATTGAAGTGACAATATTTCTTTTGAAAAGAAAGAGTTATGGGGCCGAGAATACCCAAATGAGAAGACCAAAGCGCTAGCCTTATATGCCAGATAACATCGAACATACCGGAGTCGACTTTCGTATTATGGTGAAGTTACTATGCTACTGGCCCTAGCGTCGCAGGTTCGTATCGCGACCTTCATTCAGTACAGATATATCTGAGCTTTACCAGCTTTTATTTTTAAATCATTGAATGAAATCCATGAATTGATCTGAGTGATTGATTTTTTATCACAATTATTTTAAATTTATAATTATTTTTAAACTCATGTGTTCTCATGGTTTCTTAAAATTAGGCTTGATGTGATCGAAGAAAATGTAATCTGTAAGGTAAAATCAGGATGTTAATTAAAGTATGTCGACCTTCAAATATCATCAGCAGAAGGTTCATAATATATATTTTTCCCGATAAGGTATGATTCTACTGAAGAAAAAAATTATTAGCTTATTCGGACACGTGTTATAAAATGTTTCAAAACTTTGAAAATGGCATTTTCTTTTGGCACTTTAGTCATAAAATATTGAATCCCAATAAATTAAAATGAAATGGCATAATACTCTGTAGGATTTTTTTTTTTTGTACTTAAGGAAATTTTGGAAATAAGATAAGAATTGATTAAATGATATTAAATATTTCCATATCTGTCTTTGTTGCTGTACTTTCCAGATCTTGAATTTTGTCGCTTTCTATTTAGTTTCAAAATCTTAAGCAATCGATATCAAAATATTTTAGTGCTATATGTATTTATATGATTTTTTAATTGCAAAATTTTTAAAAGTAATATTAATGGGATTCATTTTTTAAAATTTCATATCCAAATTTCACTTTTACCATTTTTGTTTCTTAATTACCTGTCTTGACAACTTGTTTTCTGCAAATTTCCGTAATAAGTCCAAGACCGAGGATTTATCAAAATCTTCTATTCCAAATTTGTTTCTGAGCTATAAGATCTGCAGCAGTGGCGGATTTTGATAGTATGAGGCTACAGGCCCTGGAATATTTTGAGGCTTCTCATCGGCGAGTTTTATTGATAAAAAGAAAGTTGCATTGCTAACCCTTATACGCGTTCTCATATCTTCATGCTTAATTTATAGTTGAAAATTCCTAATGAATTTAAAAATTTTGTTTATAATTTGTACAGAGAATATATCTTTCTTCGCTTGTTGTAGTGTACGAATTTGAAGGCAGAGAATAGGAAAGAAAGTCCACGAGAAAGTATTCTGAACTTGTAAAGTTTTAAAAAAAGAGTTTGCAATTGTTACGACTTAATTCCGAGTGAAAAATAAGAGCTTGTACAGCTGTGAAATTACAAAAACAGTAAAATCAGAACATGGTCGATTGGGAAATTATTACATTATATATATTCGCTCAGATTCTTCACATTGGATACATAAGTATATATAACAGATAGAAATAAGTTAATTCTTTACTTCTCTTCATTTTTTACTTTCAAAATATCCTTTATTTAAAAAATAATAATAATGAGAGTTATTTCCTTTGATCTTTGCTTCCATTTAAATAAAAGCTTAATTTAATAAATGCTTAATTTAAATCAGATAAAGATATCTAAGTGCAAGCATTAGAATTTTATATAAAATAGGAATAACTATTTAAAAAAATTATCAATAAATGTTTCATTTTTTTTTATTTGACTTTAAAAAAAGGGAAACTTATTCAATTTAATCAACAAGAGTGGTCTCCCTAGACTTTCTAGTATACTTTCAAAAGATGCTCTCCCCCTTCCCTTCAAAAATCTTAGATTTGTGCAAGGCCGTAAACACCACAATTGCTCAAATTTTTATTTTCTGAAACCAGCACATGAGTTTTTTACTTAATAATAGAGAAGAAACTGGAATATCCCTTTTTTACCAGGTGCTTTGTGAATTCCCTTTTTATCAACCGACCGGATAATAACTTGTCTTTGTCATTTATGGAACTTTCCAAGCTCGCTGATACGCCTGTCAGCGATTTAAGCCAAATGAGCATCTCTCGTTTTTTTCAGTAGCTCCAACTAGGGCCAAGAGTACGACTTACCTACTTCATTACCACATTTGCTTACACAACAACTTTTTACAGGAAGGGGGGGGGGGGCACAGATGCCGAACTGGGACTCAAACCCGGGATGCCCAGATCACGAGGAAGACACGCTACTCCTATGCTAGGACTCATGCGAGAAAAATAAGTTTAACACAGAATTGCAGTTTTGATATCAAGTACCAATAGCAAATTACACACTTATTTTTCGATAACTTTCGAAATGAGAGTAATAGTGGAAGAGAAACACCATTGATGATTTATCTTTCATCAAAATTTATATAAATTTCAAATTTCAATAAAATTGACGAAATTGAACCATTAGCTGAGGCTCGGTGACTTGTTAATTTCCCCCTTATTATCTTAAATAGATGGTTGATTTAATAATTTAGTTTACTTGTCATATTTATATCTTAGAAACCCCTTGAATACGGCTTTCAAATTTTTTGTGATTTTTTAAGTTTTTCCATCAGCATTTCTCCTACTCCAAAATTTCATTTAGTTGTTTTTTAATCAAGACATTACTTTCTTACATACATTTTCTTTAAAGAAAAAATGAAATAAGAACATTCTGAGATTTGTACCGAAGGAGAGACTGTGAACAGTTAAATTTGTCATCGGCTCAGCATTATGATATTCTTCGAAACAGATTTTGAGGACCCTATAGATTTCAGGGCATGAGGCGGCCGCCTCCATGATCACGTGTTAGGGAAACTGCCACTGAATCTGCCAGGCATTATCTAAATTATAATCATTTGTTTCTTTCAGCTGTTTCTGACACACAATGCTCCATGGAATTTCAACTTTAAATATAATAATTCAACAGTTTAATTTAGTTATAGAATATACAGAAGAGTCATTTGGATTATGGATATTTTTGTACCCATATAAGATGATGAGATGACACAAGCGCTCTCCAAGTTTCTGCATCACGATAACAGGAACACGTTTAAACTTTGATAAGTTTAACATTCACAAGTCTATTTTGGGAAATCACAATTCAAACTAGATCCCATAACAAGATAATCATGAAATCGGGTTTCATTCACATTTTCTCTGAGTTATGCAGCCAAAACTCTGTAACAAGAAGCCTTGGAAGTTGCTTGCAGGTTCTTAAAACATGTTTAATATTAGAAAAAAGTTTGAGAGATCATTTATCTGGATGTTCTTATTTTTTTTCCTGTCGAAAGCGAAATCCATACACATCAAATAACTGTCTAAGGATTTTAGTATATAACTTTTTACTGATCCAGCTGTTCAGTGAAGTAGGATTATTACAATCTATATATGCTGAATCGTATAAACCAGGTGGTTAATAGAATTTAATATTATTATGATTGAACAAGAGACACAGCTGGTCATACCAGCTCGGGATACGTATAAGCAAGTATAACAAATAATTTAAAAAAATTTTTAGAATTTTTTTTGTACCAATAATTTATACGTGCGATATCGTTAAACTAGATCAATATTAAACGCAAGCAAAATCTCTTTAGGAAATTAGAAAAAAAAAAACAATATCCAGGCATATATACTAAACTAGATATTTTATTAAAAATCCCTACTTAAAAGAATAATATTATATTATTATTATTATTTACTTTCCTCACTCTTAAAATTTGACATGCAGCACATATTTCAACTCACAACGAAATTTAATCGTCATCAATATTTTATTTACTTTTCGTGTGACTCGCCTGCTCCAAGTTTTTGTGATCCTCCTCCAAGTTTTGGTTTTCTTAGCGGTGTTTATAATTGAATAAAGTTATGCCCGTATACCCAGACTATTTAAAAATAAACTTAATAAAAATTTACATCTCTTTGCAATATAATATTTCTTAGACTCATCTATGTCTTTTATAGAAATGTATACGTTACATCGATTTTCATTTAAAGTTCATGTGAAAGAGAGAAATGATTATTAGAAATTGATGGTCACAAATATATGTATGAACTTGTAGAAAACTTTTCAAAAGGTAATAGCTGTTATTTTGCGCAAACCTGATTGTGATTTATGTATGAAATTCAACTATTGGAATTATTTAATTTGAAAGATGACATTATATTGATTTGTAAATATGATTTTGTTTACATTTTGCGGAGCTAAAAGCAACTGGGCCATGCAGAAATTACAGTGCCATTTTCTCGTAATTAGTTTCCAATTAAGATCCATACAACAATGCAATATTGCTGTATTTTACAAGAATGGTTGTATTCCGTAAAAAGTGAAAGAAACGTCATTAATTTACGGTGAATGTTTTGATTAGCCATTGATATACATGCTTGATTGTTATGTCAGATTGCATTGTTTATTTTGATAAATCGAACAGAATGACTCTAAGATGACTAAAAAATTACTTTGTTATATTTCCGATGAAAGTGGCAATTAAATGATATGTATGATTATGATATTTATAGCAAGTTGCTGTAAAGAGATATACTTTATTTCACTGTTCTTCAAGTTGTCGCTTTTTATTATTACAAGGATAACTAAAAGGAGTATTGTTTTTGGCTTATTTTATTTCTCAATAAATGATTAATTAATAATTGTTTTATTTATTAACAGGTTATATGTTTTGTTCATTTTTTAACTTAAACTTTTATTTTAATTGAATAATTAAAATAAAAGCATGTTAAGTTCTTGTTCTTAGTATCTGTTACTTTTAATAATTATTTTGTTAATGTAGTTATAACTGTCATTCAAGGATAATATAGTTTTAGGAATTACTTAATTATTCTGTTTAATATATTTCTGTTATCATTTTGTTAAAATCCTTTTTTGGGTATTAATTTTCTTTGATTAAAATATAAATATTTTTAATTGAAAACACAGCTGTCTGTGTTCTTATAATTAATAAATTATTGAAATTGTATCTTGCAGAAATCTATATTGGTTTTATTTTTATGAAATATGTTTATTACATATTTATTAGAATAATAAGATTAAAATTCTTTTTTTTTTCTTAATCACACAAAAATGTTTCTCTAAGTATAGGAAGCCTGTTTATTTCATTTTATGTAATTTTACTCTTGTAGAAGTTATTAAACATTCATATAATAGAAATATTTCATATAATTGTATTAGTTTTAATGTAATAATTATTCAAACTTTTTTTATTCAATATCCATTTTGATCTATGAATTGATCTGTAGGTGTAAATATTAGAAAATGAATCCATTGAAAGACAATGAAGATGTGGCTTGTTTTGTTGTTACAAAACTTTCATGGAAGGGGAAGTAAGTGGATCTTAATAATTTATATGTGTTCTATTCTAATTAACCTGAGATTTTTTTAACTCAATTTTTCCTGAAATGTATGTTAATTTCTATTTTAATTTTGATAGTTTTTTGCATTCTGGTGACATATTCAAGAAACCATTTTTTTATATGATCTGTAAATGTCAGACTGATGTGAATTATATGGTTAAAAAAGAAAACAATTCTTTTAGAATAAAAAAATATTTTTAGCTATTTTTGACGTTTATACTATTTTTACTTCAAGAAATATTATAAAAAACGTGTTCAAATGATGAATGAAAAAGATATGTTCAAATGCTATGTTGATTGCACAAATTCTATGTTTTTTCCTCCATGTTATATTTTGTTAATTATTAGTTTTTATAACATCTGAAAAAGATGAATGCATATTTTTTCATTCTTACTTGGATTTCATCAAAAGTAGGCATTAAAGCCTACTAGCTATTTTTTTTACTTAAATAATCTACATTTTTTTAGAATATGCATCTTCTGTTTATATAATTTCTTTTTCATCAAAAATTTAATTTCTTAACTTTTGGAAAGTTCTTTAAAACTCTGATTTTAACTTTTACACATTGTATTAAAAGAGTTCTATGCTTTTAGGTACAAAAGAATATTTTCTATTGGGACCATGGGCATATCTACTTACAGTCCTAATAAATTGGAAGTTACAAATCAGGTGAGTTCTTTATATGAGAGTTTAAAGTCTAAACTAAATATGTCACATTAATATATAATTAAGTTCTGCATCTTGTTTAAAAAATTGTTAGAATTAAATAAAAAAAAGAGAGTATGTCTTAATTTTTATTTTGGTTTAGAAAAAAGAAACTATGCTTTAAAAATTATTTTAAATCCCCCTCCCCTTATTTTCTGACTAGAGTATCTGGATGAAATATTTTTCTTTAAAAATTCATAAACTAAACTCAAGCTCTCGTTAGTTTTTCTCTCCCCCAATCCACCCCATAATAATGAGACTCAATTTAGATAAATTTCATCAGGAATATTTAATTTTAAAATTTGAATATTTATTAATCAGAGATTATAGTGTTTTGATGAACAGTGTAAATTGACAGTATATTGCCTATTATCTACATGCAATATAAATCTTTCTTAATCATCCAATATAGTTTTATAATAAAAAATTATTTTGTTCATAGTGTTTAATAAGCAATTTATTCTATTCTTGGAATATCTTGGTTTATAAACTTTTAATTGAATGTATAAAATAAATATCATTGACTTTATTTAATTATGTGACAAATTTATTTATGTGTAGCTGCTGCAATTTCTGAAAAGCTGCATCATTGGAGATAACTCCTTCATAAATAATTTATATATTTTATCAATTCAATTCACATTTCCATCTGCAGATATTAATTTTATCAAAAAGGTTACTTTTATTACATTTTGCTTTATTCTGTATTATATTTTTGAAAAATTATATGATCTATGTAATTTTGGTTTTTTAGTATTTTGAATATTGACAATCCTCTAAAATCGTTCTGAATCCTCAAAAAGTAGGTGAGATATAAAAATGAGCAACATATTAAATAGAATATTGAAGAATTTGTTAAAAATATCAAGAAATTCCATTTTAACTAATACACATAGTTATTGTTTAATCCTCAAGTAACATGCCTTCTCTGAGCAAAATATTTATAACTCCTGATGAAGTAATGCACATGCCAACACTTTTTTATAAAGAAGAAATTACTGAGATGCAGAAATACGAACAAAAATTATTCATTTGACCTATTTTTTAATATTTGCTCATGAGTGAAATTCATTTCATGCATCAGCCACCAAAAAAGAAAAAAAAATGAATGAAAGAAAGAAAGCAATTGTTGATAAATGTCACTGTTAATATACATGCACACAAAGTCAAAGGAAATTTATAAAGCTAATTTGAAATGCTTTTATCTATGCTAGTGCATAAAGGCATTCATCTGAAAACTTATATGCATTTGATTAAACTAATTTTTGATTATTAAAACAATGTATGGCTTACTAGTCACAAATATATTATTTGCATATCTGAACATTTCCAGTTTAAATATGTAGTTTCAATATGATATGTCACTACAACTTTTTTAGGAAATTTAGTTCTTTAGAGCTTTGCAAAGACAAAATCAGAAAAAGATATTTGACTTTGTATTCATTTAATGATATCATCGATGTTTAAGCCAAATTGTTTACATTCTAACTTGTATTTAATTTAATTCTTAATATTTTTGATTATCTGTTTATTTAGTTAGCATTCATAGAGATCATTGACTTGTAAATGGCTTTTATGTATTCTACATTTCTTAAAATAGAAATTAGAATCATCCTATATTTTTCTTTGATCTCGTAAAACTCAAGGGGAGGGAATTTATTTATTTATTTATTTATTTATTTTGCTCAAGTTTTGAATTTATATGACTTTGATCACATTTACCAAATTATAATCATAGAACATGCATTTAAGACACTCAATAATCTTATATGTACTTACCTACTTAAAGATAAAGTGATTCCCATTGCATTTTTTATTCAAAAGAAGATATACTCATATTTGTATTTTTTAATTTTATTATATAATTTTCAATTTTTGTTAGATGTTTTGTTATTTTAAATTTTATTTCATTGACACATTTTTACTTCATATGATTTATTATTATTTGATATTCTATCAACTGGTTTATAAAAAAACTAGAATTTTATATATCTGTCCTTCTTTTAGTGGTTTTACAGTGATTTTATAAGCATAACTCCAGCAGTAAAAGGTCAAACAACTGATGAATTTGTAATCAATATGAAGAAGGGCAGAAAAAGTGAATCAATGCGATTTACATCTGAACTTAGAGCTGAAATACTTACTGAAGCATTGGTAAGAATTTAAAAAATTCTTCTTTTTTTGTGTTGTTATTATGTGACAAATTTTAAAAGATTTGCTTAAAAAAACAGATTAATAAATAAATTAATTGCTTTCATGCATTTTAAAAGCATATATATTACTTATTCTCAGATAAAGATAATAAAAATTGTATGCCAATGGAAGATTAAACAGTAGTATATAAATATGTTATATAATATAAATTTTTTTTGAAAAGTGAAGGACAGCACTTCCAAGAATTTATCTTTCACCTATCAGTTTTTGTATGGTTTTAAAAGAACTGCATTAGTAATTTTATCTAAAGATACATGCACAAATTATTTTGAAAAAGTTTGTTTTGGAATTATCCGTGGAAATATAAAGTGCCATATCAATATACTCATTATAAAATGTGTAACGTTATAAATGTATACTTGAAATAAGGAATACTGTTTTCCTTTATCTGTCTTTTTGTCTATCAAACACTGATATTATGAAAAAAATTATTAACTTTTAATTATTATTACTAAGCACATTATGCATTGCGTTAAACTTTATGCAAAATTATTCTTTATTAATTTAATTAATTAATATTAATTAATTAATTACCTTGTCTAATTGGCCATCTTTTTTAAAACTATGTAATTATTAAAGATAAGATAGATAAATTAATTTCAGTAATAATTCATAACTCTTGCATCCTTTGGATAATGTAGTTAAAACCCACCAGCTGAAGATTCTCCATGTGTAAGGTGCCTGGTGCAAGTATAAATCTGTCATAATGACAAAGTCTTACAAGTCGAGACAATACAGCTGTGGGTTCTTCTTTAGAGGTGAATTTTTTTCTGAATCTGGTCAAAATTATAATTTACAAATTAATGAATGAAATCAACCCCATTAAAAGGGTTGTGATGGATGGGTAGCTAAGTCATACTCTTCACCCTAGATGGTACTTGTGAAAAAAAGAACGCTAATTCTCAGCTTGAAATCGCTGACTTTGTCAATGGACTTAGAAACAACAACAGTAATTCTTAATTTGCTTAAATACACTTGTCCAAATAAAAACTTGTTGAAACACAACATTTAACTTGTGTAAGCTTTAAAAAATATGAAATTTGACTTAAATTTAACAAAATATGGATTATAATTTTAATACAATTTTTACTAATATGTGCATTTTATTTTTCTTATTTAGAGGTTCAGAAATAAATTTGCTGAATCTGCATTTGTTACAGCAGTAAGTATTATCTCATTATAATTTTTAGTTTAATAAAATCATTTTTGCTATTAATAAAACAATATTTACAGTACTTTATATCAAAGATATAAACACATCCTTACTTTCAAAAATGACCATATCACACCAGCTGTGGATAGCACAATTTAAATCAAAAATCATTTCATAATAGTTTTATTAGCTGATAATTTTTCAACAACATACAGTTATTGATACTTATATAAAACAGAAATCATTATATCAGCTTTTCTTATTATTGTTTTAGATGGAAATTAAAACAATAATGTACTTTCAAATATTTATTCTAAGAAATGTTTGTTATTATTTTTTGGTTGTTACAAATTTTTGTCATAATTTTTTTTGACAAATAAATTACTGCATCATATTGCATGGCTCATTCATGAAATTTATATATAGTTTGATTATTAAAATGTATCTATTATTCATCATTTAATGCAAGGTTGTAACTTCTAACCAAAACAATATTTAACTATATGAATAATGTATTGTTGGTTTGAAATTCTTTTAATTCAACTTTTATTTATTTATTATTATTATTTTGTGCAAATCTGGTGTACAGTAGCTATGTGTCTTTCAGAATTACAGAGCTTCAAAGCTACACTGGTCAGATAATCCTCTCCCAGTTATATTAGAGCTTGGCCCAGCCTCTATAATCCAAAAAGATGCCACTAGTGGCAATGAAATAGCTTCTTATGATTATAAAAATATAGAAAAGTTAGTTCCTATATCAGATCGAGAAGGTGGATTTGTGATTGTATGCAATGAATTTGGACGGCAGGTAATTTTTCATTGTTTTAATTTTCTGATTCATTTAATTTTAATTAAGACCAAGAATATTAATACTAATATATGATTTCCAAGCTTTTTATATTAAGTTAAATTTTAAAAGCATTGCCTATATTTTTTTAAAAATGTTGTTTATACAATCACAATCTGATTTTACAGTGATTTCATTTCTTTCTAATGCTGTTTTAAAGTTCTATTTTATTTATAAGTTTTATTTTTGCTATGGTTAGAAATTAAGTACCTTATTCAATTCTTCTATTCTGTAAAATGAATATATAATAAAAGATTGTTTAATCTTTATTTAGGAATTAGAATATTTTGGAAAATAGTTTAGAACTATAATATATTAAAAAGTTTTTTCAATTTTGCATTTAGCACATTTTTGTGATATTTATATTAATTAACTACTTCTTCTTCAGCATTTTTTCATTTGTGATAAAAGAGATGAGCTATTGAAAAAAGCTGCTGAGTGTGCTGTGAATAATGTTGGAGTGTGTATACCTCTTTCAAAAGAAACCATGACAACCAATTCGTTTTGGGAGAAGAGATTAGGAAAATTTAGGTATTTGCTAAAAATTATGACAAGAAGTCAATGTTAACTATTTATATATTTTTTAAAATAAAGATTATTTTAATTAAATTTCTTTTTTTTCTTTAATATGATTTATAGAATAATTATAGACTTAATTTAAAAAAACATTTGTTTTGCATGAGTTAGAAACAAATTTATTTAAGTTGTTTACAAATGTCTTTTCTAGTTGAACTCTTTGACTTTATTAGTTATAATTTTTATCAAAATTTTTATTTTTAATAATGAATACTCTCTTTGCCAATTAACTTTGTACTTTTTTATAATGTTGTTTAAAAAATTGTAGCTTCAAAATTTGTATAAATTAAAATATACTTTATTAGATATTTTTATTTTATTTAGTTTAAAATAATGTATTCATTGATTTGTTTTAATTTTAAAATTGAAAGTTTTTGAATATTTTTTTTAATAAATTCCATTGTATTTTGTAAGAAAAATATTAACTGGATTAATTAAACATTTTATAAATTTAATCTTAATATTTTAGCCTTCTTACAAATAAGTATAAAAAAAATTCACTTAATTTTTTTTTTTTTTTACAGTTCAGATGAAGCTATTACATCTGTGTCTGATTTTATCGTCCATAAGGAATCTCGTAGGTATAGTGTAAGTATATTTTTCTCCCTTTTCACAACATCTTAAAAAATGCAGATTGATTGCATCTACTGTTGTCTATTATTAGATGAGATTAACTAATTATTATATGGGGATTTTTTTGTATTAAATATATTTTTTGTATTTATATTCAGGGAATTTTAATACAGAAATTTAATTATTTATAGGTTACAACATAGGTTGTTGTTAGCAATTAATTGCTTAAATAAGATGGTTTTTAGTGAAACCAAGTTTGCAGTAAAGAAATTTATAATTTAAATTTTTTAGTATAATAACCAATCTGTTTTTTAAAAATAAATTATAGTTTTTGATTATAATTCTTCTTTAAATTATAAGCATGGACAGTGTTTTAATATTGCCACAAAAAAAAAAAGACTGTTATAATTCACCATGGCTCGATTGGCAGAGCATTGGACTGTAAATCCTTTTGTTTCTGGTTCCATTCCCAGCCAACACATTTTATCCAAAGACTGGAATTTTAATTTAAAATTGTTCCTATTATTTTTCTAAAATCAAGATAATTTTAGAACATTCTTTACCATTCGAGCAAGCTGATTCTCAAATGTTCTCAAGATGCATAAAAGCTGAGTTCGGCTCAGTTCTTCCTTCTGTTCTCCAGCAAGTTGCTTGGTGCTAATAAACGCAATTGTTTCTAACTATCTGTGTCTTTAATTCAGTCTTCGTGACAATATATTATTATGAGTTCTACTATCTTAACTTTTTTGCATAGGTTTCGCATTAATGAAAGATAAAAATTTATTAGCTGAAAAATTATGAGAATTTATACATTGCTTTAGTTGAACTTTCTTTAGTAGTTGTTTTTCATTATTTGAAATTCTGTACAGATTTTTACAAAATTCTTTTTGAATTGGTAGTTACAGATTTTAATTTTTTTGTAAGTCGAATAGGTTTTTAAGTGAATAATGAGTTTTTGTAATCACATTGATATTGAGTTTATTGGATGTTTTAAGTCATCTGGCTTTGAAAACATGGCTATAAATACTAACAGGACTCAATATTTTGTTAATACAAGTGCAGAATTAGTTTATATTTAAAAAAAAACCTTAAAAAACTTTTATCAATACCAAAATTATCTGCTTAATTTTGATATCTTACTGTTGAAATATGCCTTGAGTTTTTTCCCCACCTTCTTTTGTTGTGCATATGTATTAACTACTCTACAATATTGGAATTTTTGTGTCATATTTATGTTGGAAAACATGGTTGTTTATTTTCCATGAGCTCATATTAAAATTAACAAATATTTATGCTCTGAGCTATAATATTTTGCTGTTTAAAAATGTCAAAAAATATTTTCTGTGTCTGTAGTTATATACCTTCTAATATTCATAAAAAGCTTAAAATTCAAGCAATTATCTACACATTTCTTTTATCTTTCATTCATTGAACCAAGGAACGTTCACATTGAATTAATTAATGACCTCTCAATATTCATTAAATAAAAATAATGACATTGTCTTGCATATTACTTATATGAATTGAAATAATTCATGGAATCAAAAAGTGTTTCTGTTGATATATGTTAACTTGGTCTTTCTTTGTATTCAATAAACATGGTCTTGTATATTGCTTACATTGTTTAATTTCTTTCATTGTAGGAGCCTGTAAAAAGAATTTTAGGATTAACAGAGATGTGTTTAATTGAAAGGGATCCTCAAACATATTCTATAGTCACTATTAGACCATTAAATTCAGTAAGATTGCTTTGTATTTCTTATTTTATAAATATATATATTTTTAATTTTAAAAATAATACTAAGACTGATTCTTTTTTTAAAACTTTTTTTTTATTATTGCCTGGATTTTGTAATTTTGTTTCATGATCACTGACATAAGCCTCAAGGAAAGGGGTGGGTAGACAAGATACCTGAGATGCCTATTTTAGGGGGTAAAAGGCGCAAACTTTTAATGTGTTTCTGCTGGTTTTCTATAAGGAAGGCAAAAACCATGAGCTGGAAATTGTTTACAATATGTAAATCATTGATTCAAATATGAAGGAGAGATTTGTTACAGTCACTATTTACCATTGCTTATAATCCTACTCATCCTTAATAGCAAAAAGCACTTTGCCTTGTTATTTACTTTTTTTTTAAGGTGACAGACCCCCCCCTTTTAAACACATTGGAATTAGTTTGGATACTTAATTAAAATAGGTGTAAAGTAAATTTAGGCCAATATTGACTATGTTGCAATTAGCAATTCTTTCCTGCTTAACAAGAAAAATATGAAGACCTTGTTTTTGTTTTTTCTCCCCATTAATTTACAACTGCTGGAGAAAAAAAAATCTTAAAATTTTTCATAGTTTTTCTATAAAGTGGATATGCATAAAACATGAAAATTTAAATATAAATGACTATGTCAGCTAGCCAAAATCTTAAATATGATTAAAATTTACTTTATTGAATAATTATTATGTTTATGGAGGCTTTAATTATTTTTCTTTAATCCTTCTCTGCATTCATTCGAGTTAAATCTGGGTATTGCCATAGAGTTAACAGAAATCAAAAGCTTAAGAATTTAAAGAACACTTATAGTAATATTCATTAGGAAATAGGATTGAAGAAAATGTATAAATACCTTTTTTGCAAAGTTATTGATGCTATAATAATAATAAAACATGAATTGTTTCAGAGATTTAAAGAAAAAAAAATGTTAAGTGGATTACTTTTTCTTAAACTAAAAATTCAAATTAGATCATAAGTAACTCTAAAATATCTAAATTTTATTAATAATCAATTATAAGTCTATATATTATGATAAATAACTTTTATTTTTTTGTTAGATATATGCTTTGATTCGTCATCCTGATAATCCCCAAAAGTTTCGTGTTGAATATGTCACTGGCCAAATTAGATCATATACATCAAGTGACAGGTAAGTGATAATGCTTTTCATTTTAAAGTCTCTTATTGTTTATTATTATAATAATTTTTTATGATTTATAATTAATACTAGGCTTATGTTCTGTATTGCCTGTAATAGTATCTTATTCTTGATTAAAAAAAATAGCAAAAGTTATTTTTATTTAACTCTGTATTAAGTTTTTATTTATTGAAAAATACATTCTCTTATTATTTCACGATATTTAATATGTATCCACATATGAATGTGAACAAACCCTGAATTAATTTTCTAATAACATTTTCTGCAGTTTAATATCAATGCAATTATATCTAATTAATAGGCTTTGTTCTCGATCCTAAACTTTGTTGTTATTGTTCTCAGATCATGAAGAAATCTTCATTGACAATATTTTACCTCTGAAATGGTTTTACTTTTGTTGAATCCTTTAGCACTGGTATATAAAATTATAGATTTTTATAATTTTATATGAAAAATGTTGTGTGTCAGTGCATCATAATTGTAGTCTGCAATAATACAAAAAATGTTAACATTTATAATTACTATAGTTTAATATATTTTACATTCTACATATTGTCTTGTTTATAATTGCTCTGAAAAAAAAATCATTCTTGTTTTTGTACAATTTATTATTTATCTAATTTCACTTATTCTCCCACTATATTTCCATTCAAATTTTCTCCATAACTAATATTTTTTCTAATGCTCTTTCATTTTTTAAAAATAAAATTAAACTATTTTTATATTTGCTGTTGAAGCTACTTAATTCAATATCTGCTACTTTTTTACTTTTGTTGAAGCATATATGTGTTCCATAGGTTATTAATTAATTATTAAAATGTTTGATTATGACTATGTTAAATTTTTGAATACATTTTTAATTATTTTATTTTTATTTTGTATTTTTAAGGGATGCTCTTCTAGCTACACTTTTGGATGGAGTAAGAGCTTCTGGGAATTGCGACGTTCATGTTAAAATGCAGCCCACTTGTCGTGGACAACGTTTTGGTCCATTTTATCATCCAGTTGATGAAGAAATTGAAACTAACCATCTCAGATTTTTGGTATCATTACCTGGTAATTAAAAATGTTAAGCTTTTCTGTTTACTAAATATTTAAAATGCCTATCTTATCATACCAATGTAAAAGAAAAAGAAAATATGACTAAAATCCATGTTCATTTATGTTTGAAATGTCATAATTTACTGTCTTATTTTTTTTTTTTTTTTGCATATTTATACACTTTTACTACCAGATTAATTTGAGTAGAATATATATATATATATATATACGCACACACACACAAGTAAATTATGCATTCACACAAATTGTATATCAGACAGTTTTTTCAAATTTAAATCTTAATGATTTAGAATTATTTTAAAAAGAATAAATAATGTATTTGAATATTTAAATTTACAATGAGGTTGCTAGGCTTCATCAGAATTGGATTCGTGTAGAACCTTCCATATTTAATTCAAATTTCCTTCTCCGCATTTAATACAAACATTGAAAAAATAATAGTGTTTGAATAATTTGAATTTGTTTGTAGGGTTTTGTCGATATTAGTTTAAGCGAGTTTTGTCGTCATCACTTCTGTCATTAAATGTTATGGAATTTGTAAATCGGTTTTTCTACTTACTCATTAACAGATTTCACTTTTCACATGTAATTAAAATTTAACTAAAGTTAAATAATTAATTGATGATTAAGTTCAGAAGATATTAAAAATATTGCATAGTTATTGAGAAGACATATTTGTAAAAAGTTTCAGAATTTTTACCATTTCTTGGAATGGAGAAAAGACAATTACAACATTTCATCTTTAGAAGTATGAAATTAGTTGTATAAAAGTATGTAAACATGGTTTAACCATTAAAACTTATTTTTTATTACTATTTCCTTTATTACAATAATATATATTCTATCAACTTCTTTATGAATTTGGTGTATTGATTAAATTTAAATTAAGTTAGATCTCTGACTTAATTTCATTGCCACAATACTACCAATAAACTAAGTTTTAAAATTTTCCCTAGACATTGCAATTGTGTTATTTTAATAATTTTATGCTTTTTTTTCCATTTGTATCTTTAAAACATTTAAAAACATAATAGTTTGGCTAATTTATATTCTAACTTTTGAGATACAGTAGCTTCATTTTTATATTCTTGAAAAAATAATAATAATAATAGTTCTTCTTTAGCTTTTGATGATAGATGAAAATCTTGGGTAATATGAAAATTCTTTGTATTTTATTGCTATAATATAATTTGTAGAAAAAAACTGTTAAACTGCTATATTTACATAATCAAAAAATAATTATCTTAGGTTTAAAAATGATGTAAACTTTTTTGTGCTATAATATTTTAATTATTGTAGGAAACTATTAAAATTATTATTAACTTTTTAATTGATTGAAAGTATTAAAAAAAAATCACACCAATATATGCATTATCACCTTCCAATGTATATCTGTCCTCAATTTGGTAGCTCTGTGTCAAATGCTCTACTCTGTAAAGTGTTGATATATTCAGAGATTATTATATAGATTATAAATTTCTAAAATCAGATTATTAAATAAATTAGAGACTTCAGAATTTGAAAACATATTGTAAAATTTTGAATTTAAGAGGGGATTTAACACACCTTCCTGCAATATGTTTTACTAGAATAGTTAAACGGATTGTAAAATTTTGCTTTTATTAAAAAAGATTTTCAGATTTATTCAGTGCGTATTTGAAATATTTTTTAAAACTGCTTAAATATATTTCTTCCTTTGATTTGTTTTGTTTTATTTATTTTATTTAATGATTTTTCATTTCTATGTTAAATATTCTTTTTCTCACCTAGTTAGATGGGATTTTTCTCGAGCAGTTGTGCAATTCAATAACAATATTTCATATAAAGGTTTAGTTCATGCCTCTGTAGAGGTAAGTTTGATTTATTTTCTTTGTCCTCAATCTGATATTAATAATCAATTACCTTTATAAATTAGTTAGGCTACATTATTTTTCTTCTCATTTGTTAATTCCAACCTTTTGTGGAGGTTCAAAATTTTGTATATTTGAGAATTTTTAACTATGTTATAAAGTTATAAAATTTTTATTTCTATATCTGAAACTACAGTATGTTTACTTACAAACACACACACACACAAAAATGAAGTAAATTGTTTGTTAGAATGTTATTATAAATGATTTATAACTCTGCCACCTTTTATAAATATATATTTAACAAATAATTATTTTGTATCACTTTTTAATTTATATTTTTGTAATCTATAGAAATGTGAGAAATACTTTGATTTCATTTTATTCTGCTTTTTAAAATAATTTTAATCTATTCCTCCTGAAGACTATATTTATTACCATGCTTTTTTGTTAATATTATTTATATATTTAAAACACTTCAATTTCTGATTTGCAACTATTTATTTTGCTTGATTTTTTTATAATACATTAAGTAGAACTTAATAAATATGGTATATTTTTTATTATTAATTTAAAAAATTTCCCAGATAAATTATCTCATGACCCTTATTTTCATAATATCTCTGAAAGGCCGAAATTTTATAAAATATTCATTTTGAGAAGAAAAACATTACTCATTTCATAATATAATTTTGTAAAACAATGAAAATTATTCATTAATTTTAAGAATTAAATTTTATAAGAAATTCATTAATTTTATATTCCTTGTCAAACCATTTAAAATAATTTTAATATAATTATTGTTTGAATTGCAGAGCAAGGAAAAGCTTATACAACCTGCTTTATTGGCTCTTTTAGAAAGAGATGGGGATGAACAATCACCTGAATTGCTAGAAGCTCAGTTTCAATGCATTCGAAGATTAGTTGCCTCGAAAATGGGTTTTGCAACTTTTACTCAAATTCCTTCGTGAGTTTTATGACTATGTTTTGTACACACACATGTATAAACATTATGAAATTTTAAATTATTTTTAATTCACACTAAAATAAAACTAAAAAATATTTCTGAATCAAACAAAAAAAGATACAGTTGTATTTAGAAAGGGCTAATACTACGACTACTAAAACACAAATGAGCTTAATAAAGTTGATAAAAAACTAACTCCATACAAGCAAAAAGAATTTTTAAAAAGTATGAATCTGGTCTGAAGTTTTTTTTAAGGGTCACTCTTAGGCAGAAATTCAAACTAGGGATTTTATATTTGAAGGCTCTGACTTTCATCCAACAATATTGACCTTTCATGACCTGAAAATCCCCTGAAATTAAGGCCTTAGAGATAATCAGTTTTTACAGAAATAAAATAATAAATTATAGTTTCCAATTTAAGCAAAATTATAATAACAGAACATAAATTATAAAACATCACTCACAAACCAAAATCACCAAGACAAAAGAAAAAGAATATACCAGTAGCAGGTAAAACTACTCTATAAAAAAGGCATCACACACAGCTATATTGAAACTTCCTGCATTCACAGCAAACCTGCATAAATTGCTTCATCTTTCTAAGTAATTAGACAGCCTCAGCAGCATCTACTGAGTTAACATTTACCAGAAAGTCTATTTTTTGCTTTGCAAAAGATTAGAATGAAGAGAGACAATCTGATATCAAATTTCTATAATGCAAAAGTTTTGGGGAAATTCATTAATAGTTAAATTTTTAATAAAATTATTTACTGCTTCAATATAAGAAAATTTATAATTACATATCCTTTTATTCCTGTTGTCAGAAAATTCAATTTCTGAAAATTTTAGATTAGAATGGTAAACAATAAGTTTAATTATTTTAAAAGTTGAATTCATCCCTTTTAGTGTAGATACTTACTAATGTTTTACCATTAGAAATTTTAATTTTTAAATCTAGGTAGGTAACTTTAAGTTGATTTTCATTTGTTTCAGTTAAAACTAAATCTTTTGGATAGCAGTTAGTAACATTTTAAGTATTATCTAAGTTTAACATTAGTAAGTCATCAATATATCTCTAACTATCTTAACAGCTTTCTCAATTGCTTTAGCCAATATTTTCCTACATTACTATAAGAAAAAAAAATTAAACACAATTTAATAAATGGTTGGAGATATATTGATGACTTTCGTTAAACTTGGTTAATAATTCATTTAAAAATAAATGCTAGATTTTGAATTTTGGTCTTATATATGGAAATTTATTGATCAATGTTGCTTTTTTATATCATATTTTATATTTAGAAAAGTATAAATTCTAAGATTTTATATTTTAGATTTAGAGAAAAATTAGGATTGAAAGTTGTGAGAGCACTCAAACTTGGAGACTCTGGTGTGGCACATGCTAGCATTGATATGTTATGTGCACTAATGCAGGTAAGGACCATTCATTTAATTTTGTTTATTTATATTCTTTTTAGATCAAATGCTTAAAATGTCCCAAAAAACAGTAGTTGAAACAGGATGAAAATATTTAACCATTTAATGGATGCTTTATAAGAAATAATGTTTGCTAATAATTTGTATTTTAACTTTTGAGTAAAAAGACACTTAATATCATTTTATTAATTCTTGTGTTTAATAATTGTCACTTTAGAAATTTTTATAAATTGCATGATTTTACACTGAAAAGCCAGAAAAACTGGTATAGCAGGTTATAAATAATGGAGGGCAACCAATCAGGGTAACATGATGTGGTTGGCAGTGTATATATAAGACAACAGATGTCTGAGGAGGCTATGACATTAATTCTTGCTGTTATAATGGCAGGTTATCACGATTTAAGCACTTTTTAATGGTGTGACTAATTGACAACACTCGAGAGAGGGAACACAGCATTTCCAAAGTAGTGATGCAATATGGATTTTCATGCCCAACCTAACCCTAAAAAACCTTGATAGAATAGGATCTTTGATGTCTGAAAAGAATCATTACATGTGATAGATATTCAACATGTTCTCAAATTAATGCCCATCAAGTGTCAGTGTATGCATTATGCAATGTAACTTAATTGATATGGGCTTTCGTAGATGCAAACCATTTCATGTACCATTTGTGAGTCAGCTGCACAAAGCTCTGTACCTTACCTGGGCTTGCCAACACTGCATTGGGCTCTGAATGATTGGAAAAACATTGTCTGGCCTGAGGAGTCATGTTTCCAAGTGGATGACTGTGTACAGGTGGGAAGAAAACCCAATGTTGTTCTCGTGTTCATGGATCTGCAGTGACATCAAATTATACCGAAAGTCCTGATCACAGCCGCTGCGAGCAGCGGTGCAGCAGGACTGTACAGAATCTCCCGTAAAGCACTCCTCATCGGAACCATTCCCAACTTCAAAATGCTCGTGGTCACCGCTGGGCATTCCAGGATGTGACCAGGAGTGAGCTGGACATCAGGGCAATGTTTACAAAGGACATATGATCTTGTTTTGTCTAGAAAACCCAATGAAACCATGAATTTCTCATGCCTACAAGTAACTGTTCAAGTTCATAGAGGTTCTGTGTGGGTAAAGTACACAGTTAGCATGAAATGGGACCAATATATGTAGATTTGACCATGACAGGTCAGCTGTATAATATCCTTTCTGACCCTCTGCATGTATTCATGTCTTGCGTGCATTCTGATGGACATGGTTGATTCCAACAGGATGATGTGTCACCCCACATGTCTGCAGTAGCTATTGAGTGGCTTGAGAAGCATTTTTCTGAATGTCTTTCCCTCTCTTGGCCACCTAATTCTCCTGACATGGACATTATCAACTATATCTAAATGTTTTGAGATGTTCTATCCTTAGGAGATCTCCATCACCTCTCATTTTCATTGCTTTGTGGTCTGCTCTGCAAGAATAATGATGTGAACTGTTCAGAAAATCTTCACAAATTAGTTAAATCCATGCCACGCTGTGCTACAGCACTTTTGTGTTCTTGTGGGGACTATACACGATATTAGATAGTTGTTCCAGTTTTTTTGGCACTTCAATGTAAAATTAATCTGATGATTCCGAAAATATTATTTATACATATATATGACCTACTATTTAGAGATAAAGAGAAGGAAAAATATATCTAATAAATTATCTTGTATATATAAAAATTAAGCCTAAGATTTAAATAAAATATTATCTTAAAACTTTGTTCATAAATAAAGAGCTTTTACAGTTTCCATAAAGATTTTGTAAAAATGTTATTTTATAAAAGTTTATAATTTATTAAACTTTATCAAAAAAATTTCAAGAAATATTAAAATTAAGTTTGAATTTTAAGTGAAAAATATTCTGTGAATTAAATTTCAACTCATTTTACATTATTTTTTCTTTTAATTTTTTGAAAAATATTTCAAGACTTATAAATTTCATTTAAAATATTTTTAATGTAGAATAGTTTTGTTATTTGATGTTAATAATTTTTCTTTTTCTTTAGCCCATGCATGATGATTATGATTTAAGACAAGAGCAATTGAACAAAAGCTCATTATTGTCTTCCAAAAAATTCCTGGAAAGTCTACTTGAAATGTTTATTTCCCATATAGTAAGTAGAGAGTTTTCGTTTTATTTACTTATTTAGTGAAGGAAACAGTTGAATTTTTGCATTTATAAATGCTATTAATTATTTACTTAAAAATATTTCATTTATTTATTGTGTTGCATATGATGTATTTTAATATGTATAATTAAGAAAATGTATATGTATAGGATATATATAATTTTAAAAATTATGAAGGATCAATTATAACTCATTTGAAGTTTAAATACTAATTTTTTTAATGTTTCCAATGTTTTTTGTATTGATTTTATGATGATGATAATTTTTACTAAAATTGTTTTATTGATAAAATAAATTCAAATTTTACTGTACTTATTATTTTATAGTAATTTTTATTATCTTGAAATAGAAATCTAAATTTAAATAGTTGATAAATATTATATTAAATTGCAATTCCTATTTTAAAGTTCTATATATAAATAAGAATATATCCTGAAGTTTGAAAATACTGTATTATTTTCTTTCAGATTTTAATAATGTCTTTAAAATCAAATATATTTAAATGTTATTAATGATAAGTAAAATGTTTTGCAATAAATCATTTGAAACATTTAATGATAGCTGACTGATTCTCAAAAAAGTAAAAAGGAATGTTATTGTTAATATAATTAAAATAATTATGCTTTTTGTACAAAAAGATATATTGTTATATTAAATGAATTAGCTTGTACGATCAGCATTTTACAATATAATTACAATAATTGAAAAGTTATTAAAGTATTCTGCATATTGCTATTCATCTGTTTTTCAGGTACAATTTTATCATATTATTTGACAATAATCCAAAATTTGAAAAGCACATCTAATCAGTATTTTAAAATTATTGAATTGCTAATAAACTAGTGATTGATTACTAGCTTCTAATGATTTTTAAAAGCAAATTTTTAAAGATAATTTCCTACTTGCAAATATATATAATCTGATTTTTATAAGCTTGATAATTGTTTATAATTTTAAAAACTAAAATGTGAATAAACATTTTTTTCTGTTATAAATTACATTGTTATGCAGGATAAAGGTACTGGAGCACTAGTAGTATCAGCTATGCTGGATTTTTTGACATTTGCCTTATGTGCTCCATATAGTGAAACTACTGATGGAACTCATTTTGATACCTTACTATCAATGGTTGCTGATAATGGTCGTCATTTATTCAGACTTTTCCAGGTAATTGTTTCTATGATCAGTTTTTCTCCTTAAATGTCATTTCTTGCAGGTATATCTTTGCTCAAAATTATTATATTTATTATTTTTGTATCACAGGCAGTATTAATTGGGTGTAAAAAAATAAAATGTTTTTTTATCTTCTTTTCTTTCTTAATAGCAATAATCTTACAACATTTAAATTATTTAACTATTAATCGAAAGTTTTTTTTAATGGATTCTTTAAAATCAAAATTTGGAATGAAAATAAATATGTTTAACTTTATCTACATTTAAAATTTTTAAATGTGTTTAAGTTAACAAAATTTGTGAAATCAACGAACTTATAATTGTTTAATGCATATCTAAAGGTTATTTTATAAATGAGTTGAATTATTTTTTACTGAATTATGTACTTTTTTTTAACTGTACTGAAATTTATTTTAAAAACTAAGGAAAAGATGCAGTTAGTGAATTTTTTTAAAAAGAGAAAGGGTTAAAAAACTGTGATTTCTTTAATATGATTTTAGTAATAATTTTACTAAAATCATAGAAACTATGATTTTTAGTAATAATTTTTGAAATCGATTGTCAGCTTATTATGGACTAAAAATGATGTTAGATCAGTGTTATAATACATATTAGATATTAAAGTCTGAGAAATTCATTAATTTTTTTCAACTATGCAAAAATTATTACTTTTAACAATTTTATTATACTAAAAAATTACAATGTAATTGAACTAAAAATATTTGTTAAGATTATGATTAAGAAAATAGATATTTAATGAAATTGTTTCTACAGTAATGATTTTTTTTATCTTAAAATTTTAATTCATTAACAGATGTCATCAGTCTTGTTTTCATTTATTTTTGTCATTTCTGAAGCTTTTTTGCTGATTATAGATATTTAATTATTTAATGAATATGATTTCATCATTTAAATTATTGTGAGTACAGAACTCTAGTGTATCTTTGTTAGAATTTAAATTAATTCATTTGTGAAATATTTGCATTTAAAGTTTATTACATATGTTTATAACTTGCAATTAATCACTAAATATAATTCATGTATGCCTCTCTCATACTCACAGCATACTTCCTTAGCTATTGTTAAAGGAGCTGGTCTTGTTATGAAAGCTATTATAGAGGTAAGCTTTGAATTCAAGATATACTCACCATATTTAACTATTAATAAAAAATTTTATAATTTACATTTGGAAGCTAATACTGATATTTGTTAATAAAATTTTAATACTTTCATATAATTATTATTGATTATGTGTTATATTTATTTCATGTTAGTATCAACACTGAATGTTTATTTCATGGATATTGTTTTTAAAATGTTAAACTTGTGAGGATATGAAAATTCAAATTCTGGAGTTCTCAATTTGTTTTGTAAAAATCTCAATTTGTTTTATTTATTTTAGAAATTATTTTTTAATTTAATCTAAAGTTTTGAGATACACTACCATTAACAAATTTTTCTCCTTTTATAACAAACTTATTCTACTTATTTTTTGCAATTTTAGTATTTTGTTTGTTTTAAAACATTTTAAAATTAATAATATTTAATATATTATTTACAAAAGCTGTGTATGACATTGCAATTCACTGCAATTAATTTGTTGTAATTGAGAAGATAAACTTCTTAGTGATTTTTTCTTTCTTTTAGGAAGGCGATGCAGAAATTTCAGCAAAAATGCAAGAATTGTCCTTGGCTGAAGGTGCTTTACCTAGACACTTGCATATTGCTATGTTTACTCAAAGTACTGACACACGTTTTCTGACAATGCAACAGCTATCACGCCATCTTGTTGGTTTATGGATTACTGGTCACCCTACAGCTATGGGATTACTGCAGAGAATTTTAGTAAGAAATCTATGAAAGTTTTTTGTTATGTTATATTACAGAATTTCAAATAACAGTTTAAATTTAAATAAAATATATCTATGAAACTAAAAACATAAACTATTTAATCATGAAAAGTAATTTACTATTAAAAGTAGAATCTAAAACTTAAGATTTTTTATAACATTTTAGTCAATGTTGTAAAAGACAAATCAAATTTACTGGAATTTATTAGTTTCATTTTTTCTTCACTGAAATGCGTTTTACTATATTTCAGTGAAGAAAATATAGTAAACGCATTTCAGTGAAGTATTTCAGTAAACGCATTTCATCTGAGCATCATGATAATGAATTTGCTTTTTTATATCTTTTAAAAATACGACAATATGTAGCTTAATCTAAATTTGAGTAATGTTAGAAAGCTGGCTTTATTTTCAGTAACCATTCCCTGTTTTTTAAAAAGCTAATTTTTTCCACCAAACAGTGTATGTTTTTTTTTTAATTATATAAAAAAATTTCAAACTTTATTTTGTGCTAGTTTAACTTATATATGTGTGGATGTAAATTCATGAAGAGATTCTTCTAAAAGTTCTTGGAGTTTTGCTCGAACTTAATCTTAATTCTCAGTTGTATGAGATCTTGCCTTCATATCAATGAATTAATTTCATATTTTTAAATCCAGGAAGTTTCAATTATATCCACTTTATGAGCTACTTCATTATATTATTGTAATCCTATGTGAGTCATTTAAAAAGATCATAAAGAGGTAAAAAAAGGTCTAAAGAAATAATACTAAAATTTTATTAAAGCATGATGAAAAAATATTTTTAAATACTTTTTTAAGAGCATATTTCATTTATCTTATTTATGATTATTACTGCTTAACTAATAACCCCAAACAGATTACTAGCAAAGCAGTGTTATAACATGGTTACAAACTAGCATTTTTGGAATATGATTAAAAAACTTTCATTTCTGTGAATTGTTCCTGATAAACATGGTATTAATGCATAAATAACACCCCCCCCCTTTCAGTGGCTTTTGAAATTAGTGATTTTATTATGATAATGTCCAATTTTAAATTTCAAAACATACATCTACTTCACAAACCTGTGCAATGTGTCACAAATTCAAAGTATAATGAAATGTATACCAGTTGAAGGGTAACATTTTTATTGACTGCATTTGCACAAAGAATTTCAGTATCGTAACTAAATACAAATATACTTATTGTTACTCTTTTTAGTATTTATAAAACCAAAACAAATCACAATTATTTTAAATGCAAATGTAAAATATTGAAATTGAAAAATAAACTAATTATTTCTAAAATATATAGTACAACTAAACAGTATTGGAATTTCTAGAAATTAATTTCTTAAGTAAATAAATGATTTGCTGATATATACCTATATAACATATTATCTGTTTAGGTTGCAAATCTGCATCCTCTGATTAAATTATTTTAAAAGATTGCCCCCCCCCTCCTCTTTGAAAATTTAGTTCTGAAGAAAAAAAAAGGAGTCAACAATTAGGTAGCACAAATTTGGGACTGTCTTCAAAACAGCCATTAAATCCATCAAAATTTGTGCAATAACCCATTCTATCCTATCCAAGATTTAATTTTGCTTTGTTAATTAGTTTTTCTTCACTTTTCTCATTCACTGTTATTTGGTTCTGATTTCACTTTCATACTATCGAGTTAGAAACTCATTTGCTTTAATGCATGCTTATTATTTATCATTATTATTATTGCTATTTTAGAGATATTTTTTGTTTTGTTTTGAAACGAAAAATTGTTACTAATGTAGTAAAATGAATCTGAACCTCTATCTATAAACCTTCAGTTAGAATGTATCTAATTACGCCTGAAACTTGGAAAAAAAAAGGTTATTTTGTATATGATGATGTCTTTCTTGAAACATTTAATATTCATTTAATTATTTCAAATTTATACATTTATAAGGATTATTGATAATCATGGTAATTGAAGGTAATTTGTTATTTTTCCATCAAATTAAGTAATTTATTTTCAGAGATATTTTTCTTTGTTTTTAAAATTTCCAGAAGTTTATAATATTACTGATAGTGTTACTATATAATGAAATTTCATCAGTATCTGAAAATTCAATTTAGTGCGTTGTTTATTACTGTGTAGAATATTTTTCCCAACTCATTAATGTACTCTTATTTTTATTTTATTATTTTTAGCCTGCAGGGTTACTCTCATATTTAGATGCAACTGAAAATCCTCCTGAGAAAGCAACAGATTATATCAATATTAGAGATAATTTAAAAATAGCAGTTGTAAGTATTTATATTTTACCAAAATTATCAAATATTTTATTTAATTTTTTTAATGTATGTTTATGAAAATACTTATTTGAAGTATTATTATATTCCCTGATTTTTTATGTAGTAAAAATATATTCATTAATAAGTTTAATTGAAATTATTCAATGCTGTAACATTTTCATGCATCAAGAGATAATGGATTTTTTTAAATTATTAATTTAGGATCAAAGTCAAATTGGCACAAAACAGCTTCCACAATCATTGAAAGTTTTAGAAAAGCATCTGGAATATGTCTTAGAGCATTGGAGAGAAAGAATTGGACTTCCAAAAAAAGAAGTAAATCTATTTCCTTCGTGAATTAAAAAAAAATAATAACAATTAAAATTAGTTGCTTACAATTGCACACAAAAAAAAAGTTTAAACAGTATATTCGATTTCACTTGTCTGTGGTTATTTATTTTAATTAGCTTAAATAATGATAATGCTCCCTATATTTCAAA
>JAOUZG010004491.1:3800005-3820057 GCA_026289955.1 Argiope argentata | reverse complement strand
TTTTTTTTTCTCTAGAGAAATGTAAAAGAAGTAATAGATGCTGGTGGTTTACGAATTCTAGTAGATCTACTGACTTTAGCTCATTTGCATACCAGTCGTGCTACAGTTCCAACTCAGGTGATGTATATTAATTGATTTCATCAAAGTAATGTCATTAATGTTATATTGAGTGGCAAATGTGCTACAGAGTTTCTAGCTTATTTTAATTATTAATTCAAATTGTTGAATTATTTATATTAAAAATTATTTATTATACTTAAGAATTTCCATTAGTTTAATATTTTTAATATAATAGCTATTAAAGTATTTATTGCACCCCTTTAGACCAATGTTATTGAAGCCTCTTCTGAAATGATGATGATGACTGAAAAAGAATGGTATTATCGAAATGCTGAAAAGGAACGCCATGGGCCATTTGGTTTCAATGAAGTATGTTTATTTTAAATCATAAGCATCTACTTATGTACTATATTTATCTTGAATGTAAATTTTTCCTCTATAGCATATGTTTCTTGTATTTAGAGTTGTAGAATATTGTATTCATATATCAGCAATGAATGTTTTGTTATTTTTATTCTTATCAATAAGATATTATGGAATAAATTAATAAACAGTTGGATTGAATATGTAATTTTTGAGATAGATTGAGTAATGAAGTCATTATACTTATTTTAAACTTATTATGTGGATAGTATTTTTAGTGTAGTAACAATTAATGATTACAAATAAATATATAATAAGTTATATGAAAAAATATTGATGAATAGAAGGGAAAATGTGATAATAGAATTGATTCACCTTTTTACTTGATTACATTTGCTTCAAAAAAAAATTTGTTTTTGGATAAAGTATTTTAATCATCTTTTTGTCAGATATTGACACATCGTGATTAATTTCAATTTTTAAAACCTTTGTCTTTATTTTTATGATAGAGCATTTCAGAATAAATATATAAATTTCTTATAATGTTAATCACATTTGTATAAAAAACAAGCATATGATTTTTTTTTAAATAAGAGGATATAAATTTTTTTTTCCTGTGCACATTTCATAGCTATTTGTATTTGTAATTCTGAAAAGAAGTGTTGAAAAGGAACCTAAAATGAAGGAATAAGAATCTCCTAAAATCTGTGATGAAGGAATGCACTTTTTGCATAAATTATAATTGAAGCCAGATATGTACGAAAATATATACACTCTGAAATATTTAAAGCTAATTTCCTTGATGCATATACATTTCAAATTTTATTTTTATGACTTCAAAATTTTTAAATGCTTTTGTGTTTTGAAAATTCATATTAAATATTATGTATGATAATGCATTTGGTATAAATTTTACTTCATAAGTTTACAGTTATTTTAATTATGGTTATTATAGGTCTCGTATCTTTAGGACTTAGTGTTTAATTTTTATATAATATCTTTTGTTTGAATTTATGGAGTTTTTTTCATTCTAGATTAAAGACCTGTGGAGTGAAGGAGTAATTCATCCCAAAACCAGATGTTGGGCTCAAGGCATGGATGGTTGGAAACCAGTTCACATGATTCCTCAGCTAAAATGGACATTGATGGCCTCTGGAAATGCTTTAATGAATGAAAGTGATCTGGCGAATGAAATTCTTAAAATGTTAATCCAAATTTGTGAATATTATCCTAGTCGGTGAGCATTAAAAAAATTTTGCATTTAGTTTAACTTATTTTGATGTGTACTGAACAAACTTTTAAACTTAGTGGCTAATAGAAGAAAAAAGAATAATTTTAAGTATATATATATATAGTAGTATTAAAAACAATTCCATTTCAAGAAATTATTAAATGTTTTTGTGTTAAATATTTTAACTTTCTTTTTATCTGAACACTAGTACTTTCTAACTCTTCTTGCTTTGTTGTGATTAATTTTAGATAATTTGCTTGATTTTTTTACAGTTACATTTTTTAAACTCATATGTAAATTAGTATTTTTTTTATTTAATTTTTATGTGGACAAGTTAGTAAAGATTCTTTTTAGATAAGGTTTTATGATATAATTATATTATTTATAGTGATTCTGATGGTGCTGTGATACGTCCATTACCTAGAGCTAAGCGCTTGCTTTCTGATGCAACGTGCTTGCCACACATTGTTCAGGTACTTTTCATTCATATGCCCAATATTCTCTAAAAATAGTTTTTTTGAAATTAAAAGAAATATTTTGTCTTGTTTTCCGAAATTAACACTATATTTTGTTTTCAGCTGCTGTTAACGTTTGATCCAATTTTAGTTGAAAAAGTTGCTATATTGTTGACTCATATAATGCTTGATAATCCAGACATATCAAAACTATATCAGACTGGCTTCTTCTTCTTTATTCTGATGTACACAGGCTCAAATTTACTACCCATTGGTTCTCTGTTGCAAATGTCACATTCCTGCCAAGCATTTCGTTGCGAAGAGGTATTTAAATTTTATTTGAGATGATTTTTTCTTTTCTTTTATGCATAAGCTTATCATTAGTGTAAAGCTATCAAGTTTTTTTCTTGTGTTTGAACATAATACAGATTTTTGAGGTTATGTTGGTTTTTGAGATTATGGGAAAAGTATGTGCTCATAGTTGAAATTGCTCTTTTAAAAAAAACAAGTTGCTAAAAATTTTAAATTTAGAAAAATCAGACATTGATTTTATAACAAATAAAAAAAATGTTTAATAAAGGTATGCCTTGATAAATTGTATATTATACATCATGCCTCTTTAAACTAAAAGTTTAATATTCTTTTGGATAAAATATATTCACTGAAAAATATTCAAAATGGGCTATTGTTTGTGAAATTTCTTTCATTTCTTATATTTTATTCTATTTATCAAAAGTAGTTAATGCTTGTTAATTTGTTAAACTATATATAATGTTTTAATGATAGAAAATATCCTTATAGTTAGATCAAATAAAACTAACAATTTTTATTAATTTTTAACCTGATTTCAAGAATTAAGATTTTTATTAATATGTTTGTTAGATTTTTGGATATTTTTTCTAAGTACTTAATTGGGAAGTGAACTTGTTTCTCTTTGTATTATTGTTTTAAGACAAATTTTTAATTCAAAATTTTGACTTAAAGACATTTTTGAAAAATGTTTTTCAAATTAATAGATGTCTATAATTTCTTTCTTTTCTTTTTTTTTCCTACTGTTTTTATGGTATATAATTTAAAAGATGTACCTAATTTTTTATTATTTGTCTTCTTTTAACTTGTATCTGATTTTTATGTTATAGAAAAGAATGACAAAAAAATTATGTTGAGAAATTTTCAATTACTTATGAACTTTCAGAAAGTTTATATATGTAAAACAAAGACCTGATATGATTCCTGTTTAATCCAATATTTAGTTAAGGCTGATAATTAAAAGTAATAACATATACTTCCAAGCATTTCTAGTTTTGTTTATATATTAAGTATGAACCATAAATTGGAATTGCAAGAATAATTGGATTTTCTTTTATCTTGCTTGACTTTGTTCTATTTATGGCTGCAAATTTATAAATTTTTATTAGTTATACTTAATTTTATAGCAGCTTAATTATGATATTCTTGATTTCCCTTCCTCTTGTTTAGAATCAAGCATCATCAATTATGCAACGAAGCATACTTGGACAGTTACTACCTGAAGCCATGGTATGTTACCTAGAAAATCATGGCGCTGAAAAATTTGCACAAATATTTTTGGGTGAATATGACACACCAGAAGCAATATGGAGCAATGAAATGAGGTAAAATATTTTTAAAAAATTATTATTTGTCATATTTTAATTTTTTAGCTATATTAGTAAATACAGTCAAACTTTTATACATCAAATTTTGAAGATTTTTGGAAAAATTTAATATTTAAAAATTTTAGTAACGAGAAATATATTTTGCAAACTTTTAATTTTTTTCCTTTTTAAATGTAACTATTCATAGTTAATCTTTTTTTAGAGGTGGCATTGAAAAAGATTTTTAAAAATTGAATTGTGTCTGAAATTTATTAAAAAAGCTTGTAAAAATTAATTATAAAAAAACTTTTACCGTTTTTGTTGAAATTTCATGAATTTTTTCTGTCTTCACTTTTTATGTCCCTTTTTATATTTCCTTTTCCATTGATATTTTTGTATGCAGTTAAAGATTTCTATTTAGAAGTCAAACTAATTGCAGGAAATCTAAACCTAAACTGAATTTAAAGAAAAAGTTTTGTCAAGTTCAGAAATGAATTAGTGGAACAGAAGCTAAGAATAACATATGCTTTTCCAGCATGTATTTATTACTTTTTGTTTAATGAATTTTCATCATGGTAAAAATTGGTTGAGATTATATCTTTTAAAGAAAGAGGAAAGCAATATCATATATTCAGTTCAGTAATATTCATGGTTTATAAAAACATTTTTTTGTATTATTTTTACATAAAATCTAGTAAAAAAATTGTATATAAGAAATAAAATTGAATATTATTGTTTTAGGAGGCTCATGATAGAAAAGATAGCTTCACATATTGCTGAATTTACTCCTCGATTACGTTCCAACACTAAAGCTTTATATCAATACTGTGCTATACCTGTCATACAGTATCCTCAATTAGAAAATGAACTTTTCTGCAACATTTACTATCTCCGCCATTTATGTGACTCACAAAAATTCCCTGAATGGCCTATACGAGATCCAGTATGTATGCTTTATATTTTCTATGTTTTATATTTAAAAATTTATTTTTATTGTCAAATATGTCCTAAATGCAAACTGCATCCCTTCAGCATTAAAATATATCCATCAATATTTGTCTTGTTTTTAGGTTAAATTGTTAAAAGATGTTCTTGAAGCTTGGAAGCAGGAAGTTGAGAAAAAGCCACCTGCTTTATCTGTAGATGAAGCATATGAAACACTTGGTCTTAAAAGAGAGGATCAGTATGTTTTAATTATTTTGAATCCTAAAAATAATCTTTTTATTCCAATATTTTTGTCAATTGATAGATTAATAATTTTAATTGGATATTCAAATGGTAAGCCTTTTAAATAATAATTATGACTTTATTATGTAAGAATGTTTATATAAATTCAGAATCATATCTATCCATTTTCAGGCCTGATGAAAGTATTATTCGCAAGTCATATTTTAAGCTTGCTCAGAAATATCATCCTGATAAAAATCCTGATGGGCGAGTAAGTAATAAATTTCTATATATGGAGATATAATTTAAAATGTTTTAAAGTATCTTAATACTGTATGAATTGTTAAAGTTTTGTTTAAATTTATTTTTCCATTTTTATATCTTGTAATTCTTGACTAAATACATTTAAGATATTAAGATATTTGTTAGAACAAATATTAATAAATTCTGATATTGATATTTATAATATAGAAAGATGAAATTTGTTTAACTCTTTTGTGTTTAATTATCATTCATTGTTTTATTTACATTTCTGTCGAATAATTTTCTTCTACTATTTCAAATAAAACCACCTTATACTTGCAAATGATTTTTATGTTTGGAACACCTTTCTTTTATCCAAATGCACTATGCTTACAAAAGTTTGTAGCGTCAGCCTTATAAGCTAGATAATATCCTTCAAGCTGAAGGGTCCCTTTTGCTCGAACGGTATATCTTTCGGCTACTGGCTCAAACGTCGCAGGTTCGTACCGCGACCTTCACTTGCTACAAGTTAAATGTTGAAATGGATTCATAATTGATATGTATTCAATTAAATTTCCAAATAAATTTCCTAATAGTTTAGAGAAATCTACAAAATATTACTATTTATCTTTAAAAAAGTTTTGAAATCAATGTATTTAAATTAGCATTTTAATGTAAATTTTTATTAAAAGCTTTACAAAATAAATTATTAAGCCAATAAGATGCTTATTCTCTGCTGGAGGCTTTCTAGAATTTTAAATGTGTGTCTGTTGACAACCATAATAACAGGAGAAAAAAAATCACCTGAGTTAGAATTTTTATATAGGGACAATGTGTTGATTTCAATTTAAAGAATTCATTAAAATTATAGAATTATTAAACTAGAAAAGTATTCCTAAAAAATATTGCTATGGAGATTTTGTGAGAGAGAAAAGAATTTTTGAATAGTTTTGGCTTCATGAACCATAGGAGTAGGATCACACATTTAGACTTGAAGCATATTATTGATCAACTCTTTTTTTAAAAAAAGATTTTTAGATATGTAGAATAAAAAAAAAGAATGAAAGAAAATGCAATTGATAAGTGATTTTCTAAAAAATGTCAAAAGTTTAGGTTATAAAGCAGATTAATATGAAAAAAAAAAAAAAAAAAAAACTAATAATCTCTTTTCAGTTATTAACTTCTGAACTATCACGTTACTGAAAAACGTTTAGGAAAATATTATTCATTTTAATGATACAATAACTTGTCTCTTGTCAGATGTTTCTATTTTTAATTTAAATAAGGAAATAATTTCAGTCCTACATCATATCTACTCCCATCTTCTAATTCAGCCTATATTTTCACCCTCCTTATATATATTTCTTCTCTGTTCAAATCTATTAAAAATTGCTGGAGTCATCTTGTTGAGTAATTTGCATGAACAAAGCATTAGACGAACACATAGCAAAGTATTAGCCTAAAAAAAGAACATTTTTTGCATTTACAAAGATTGTGAGATCAATTCCTTTATCTTAAGTTTTTAATTTCTCATAGCTTTGGGATTGGTGATTTTTTTTAGGATTATTGTGGAACTTAAGGATTAAGGATTAATTATGTATGCTTAATTTTGTGAAACTGTTTTTCTTATAGTTCCTAGATTTTAAACAAAAATGATATGAAATTCTGAAAAAGCAACATGAAAAGATACGTCCCTATTCAAATTTATATGCATCTAGAGTAATCAAATTGCATTTTAAAATTAAAACTTCTGAATAAAGAACTGAACATGGTTTTGTAGTGGCTTACTTCACTCACTAACCATTTTTTTTTATTGTAGGAAATATTTGAAAATGTAAACAAAGCTTATGAATTTCTGTGTAGTAAGTCATCTCGACAATGTGAAGGTCCTGATCCACACAATGTAGTACTGATACTCAAAGCACAAACTATTCTTTTTAGCCGTCATAAAGAAGGTAACTATACATATTTTTTATGTCCTTATATAAACTGACTATGTCTATGAAAAAAAAATATTTTACCTTGTAAAAATTGCATAAATTCATATTTAATTGTATAAATTCATATTAGTATATATTATTTAGGTAATATGATTATTAATGGTTTGGAACAATCTCCAAATCAATTTTCAGATATGAATTAATAAATATGCCATAAAAGAAGTTGATCTCAAAATTTATTTATCACATTTTTATGAATCTACTATTCCCAAAACCATTCCATTTTTTTTTAGCAAGTATGAAATATTTTTTTTTGTTTGATCAGAGATATTTATAATTGGATCTTTTATTACTTTTTTAAAATATAAAATGAATGAAATATTTTATTTTATAATGCATTTTTTGTACTTTTTGTGCCTTATAAGTACATACTTTCTTTGCATTTTAGAATTGCATCCATATAAGTATTCTGGCTATCCAATGCTAGTAAAAACTATTCGAATGGAAACAAATGACTCTCAGCTGTTTTCCAAGTCAGCACCTCTTCTTGCTGCTGCAGCAGAAACTGCATATCATACAGTTAATTGTTCAGCATTAAATGCTGAAGAACTTCGTAGAGAAGGAGGTCTAGAAGTTAGTATACCATTTAGCACTTTTTCCTTCTGAATATTTTAAAAGGAGTCTGGGATTAATACAAATTGGGTATATTCACAGTTTTTTCTTTTTTTTTTTATAATCATTATTGGAAAATACTGGATTTAAAATGTTTCTTCCTACTTTATAAGTGCATTAAAAACTTCTAATCTGAAAATGATTTGCTGTTACAATTTATAATTTAATTGTGATAATAGTTTCAACAATTTATGATGGAATGTTTTTAAATTATATAAAATAATCTCAATAGTAAATGCTTGAATGTGAAAGTTTCAAGTGATCAAATGTGTTTTAAATCATTACAAATTAATGATATTTAAGTCATGTTATGTTTCTACAGTTAAGCAAAAAATACATTTTTTCAATAAAAAAGAATTCCAGTGAAAAATGAGTTGCAGATTTGCCAGATTTTATCCATAAAAAAAATTGCTTTGAGAGATAATGTATTATATGTTCTTGAAAAAGAAATGTTCTGTAGTACCAGACAGCTGTCATTATGTTTAATAAAAGCAGAACTATGCCTCTTTGTTATTACAAAAAACTTACATTTTTTAACTATTCACATTAAATTATATAAAAATAACTATTTGCATTGTTTTTATTTCCAATATGAAATATTTCATTTTGAAACTATACTATTTGATTATCAGAAATTAATAGCTCTAAAATCGTTCAACACATTTTCAAACCTATCTAAAACATTGCTTTGTAATACCATTATGGTCACATAATGAATTATTAACTATTAAATTCTAATTAATGATTTCCATCCTATCACTATTCAAAAATAGATTAAATTGATTAAAGAAAAATGTTATTTTTATTATTCAATACCATCGTTTTAATACTATTTTATTATATAAAAATTATTTTAAATCTCTCAATAATGATGGGTAAAAAATTTGTTTAAAAAGGTTTTCATTTTGATTTTACTACATATTTAATGATTCTAATAAATTTTGATCTAACAAAGAGCTGAACTTTTTCAAAATAATTTGCAATCTATTAACCTAGATCAAATGGTTCTCATGTAACTATTTTAACTGCTATATAGTTTCTTTTGTATATTTGGAAAATAAACTTTTTCTGTATCTTATATTTGATAAAAACTTTAAATACTTAAAAAATTTGCATTTATAAATATTAAAAATGCATATTCTTATTATAATTGCAGGCTCTACAAGAAGCATTTTCTCGCTGTGTTGGAGTGTTAAGTAGATCATCTAAAACTGAAGATCTTTCAGTTCAAGTGTGTGTTCACATATCACGTTGTTTTGCTGTTGCTGCTCAGTTCAGAGGCTGCCGAGAACGTATGATAGAAATGCCAGACATGATTAGAGATTTGTGTCGAATCTTATATTTTGATGTAAGAATTTCTTTATGATTCTAATGTGATTTAATAAGAGACTATTTTATGTATTATCTGTAGGTGTATACTCTATAATTTTTTCCATTAATTCTTTTTTCTTTTCTTTAGGAAGCTTTATAATGAAACGTTTTTATTGTTTTTAATTTATGTTGATTTTGTGATAACTGCTACATAGTTGCTTAAAAATTTCATTCTTAACATTTTAAGTTATAGGAAAAACTTTTTAAAAAATATATTCAATTTTTGTATGTAATGAGAACTTTCCAATTCATATGTAATTGTCATCCTGTATCCTTAGTATAATTATACATAAACTGTAAAATGTTTTTGTATTTGTTAATCACTGTTTTAAAAAAAGAGTGAAAGTTGAATTAGTTTATATCATAAGTCTTAATTTTAAAGCAAACTGTTTTTTTTATTACTACTATGATCATTTGATATTTATAAACTGCCTTTTTTATGGTATTATTGATAAACAAAATAAATATAAAAATACCCCAACTTTGTATTTTTATTAAAAGAAAGTACAGCTTTGCTGGCCATTAGGTTGTTTGAAATAATAGATGAAAGTTTGAATTTAATACAGATACGAGTTTCAATATAAGTAGATATTTGTTTCTTTACTACCAACTTTTAATAAAATGAAGATATCCATGTCTGCAAAACATCACAACTAATTTGCTTAGCTAAGTGAAGAATGAGTTGTACCATCTATTTCTAGAGAAGCTCATATGCTCTTACATTTTGTTGAACTCAAATTTCTAACTGTTATTTGTTTTCTGATGAACAAAGAATGCACTTTTTTTGGTTTCTTTGCCCTGTAAAATTGGTGTAATAATCCTGCAAAATTGGGATATTCATTTATATGCACCTTGTATAATATTGTTTTAAATAAAAATTTTTATTATTCGTTAGTTGTTAGAATTCACTTCCAAGAGAAATGTAGCTTATCTTTCATTTTATAATGCCATGTATTGTATTAAATTTCTGTCTATTATAGATATTTTTTCCCTTTGTTTTGCAGCACCTAACAAAACTGTGTACTGTAGTTGTGGAATGTGTAAGTGCTCTAGCCATTAATGATGCACTTCAAACTCATTTGTACCAAGCTGGTGTTCTCTTCCATTTGCTTATTTTCTTATTCAATTATGATTATACACTTGAAGAAGGTGGTGTACAGAGGGATGAAGAATCAAATAAACAGGTAAATATGTTATTTGGATTTCAAATTTTTAAACAATTTATTAATGTTTAAATCTTGAGATAAGTGTTTTTCAAACATATATATATATCAACTTTTGCATTTTCATTAATTATAATATCAGATTTCAGCCAGTTAATTTCTTTCTTGCCATTGTTTCTCATTATTTAAAAAAAAATGATATAAGAAGTATGTCTAAATCCATACTCAAGTCACTTCTAATGAATCTTTGATTTTAATTGTTCATATGTAAAGCATTTCTGCTGTGAATGGGGATGTAAATAGGAAATGGGTTTAAGCCATGTTTGTATGAAATTTGGATGCAGTTCATGATGTATATAAATTATGCCTTCTGATTGGAAATTAGATACAACTTGTGTTTTCCACCTTAATATAATTGGAAATAATCTAACTTTTTGTAATGTTCTTAAACTGGGGGAAAAAAACACCTTTGCTTTAAATTGTTTATTATTTTTTTTAATTATGAAAATACTGCAATAACTTTTAAAGTGTGTGAGTTCATGAATGTGTTGGTATAAATAGAAAATCTGCTTTTTCTGGACTATTGATATTTAATACATAACCTCCCTTTTAGGAAATTGCCAATCAACTAGCAAAATTAAGTTTACATGCATTAAGCAGATTAGGTGGTTATGGTGCAGGAGATGATGAAACTCCAAAGAATGATGCTGTACACATGTCTTTGACTGCTCTTTTAACACCATATTTAGTGAATCAGTTGAGTCGTTGTGAGCCAGCTGAAGTAAGTTATCATCTTGAATATTTATATATTTTTTTCCATTTCCACATTTAATAATTAGTTAGACAAAAAAAAAATTATGCAAAATTTCATGTTCAAATTCATTGGTCTTAAATTCTTATTCTCCATTCTATTGAGCATTCATTTTGATGTATAAAAGCACTAATTACTCTTTTAATTGCTTGCATTTGGGATGTGAAATATTAGATTTGATGTAATTTAAGGTTTGAACTTATAGTTTTTGATTTGTCCACTCAGTTTCAAAGTGATAGTAACGTTGAATTTTTATAAATGTAATTGCTATAACATTTTATCATTTTCATACTTATATTTCTGTAAGGAATAAATATTGTTTTCTACTAACATTTCTTAAGAACTAGTTATAAGAAAAGGGATAAATTAATCTTTTCCCAATAACTAATGCTTATACTTAGTTTCATAAATTTGATTTACTTAATACTCAGAAAATTATTTAATTAATAGATACTATACAGCACTTCATTTGCTTCTTCATTAAGATATAATTGATGTATAACAAGTGCTAATGAGTTTTTTCTTTTAAATCTGCATATAATTTATGTATCAAAGAATGAAATGCAGATTCAGTCTTGTAAATATTGTTATTATAGAACTCTAAAACAACAAATGCATTCAGCAATAGTTTCTAATTCAGATTGTTGCTAAAAAGACTTTAGTTAATTTAGTCTTAATTGAAGTAGTATTTTGATGAAAACAATTTCATAATTTTATTCTTTAATATTTAGTTTAGACTTTGAATGCTTTTTTAAAAAAATTTTAGGATCTGTACTTTTTGTTAACATAAAAAAAACTTGCCTTTAAAAATCTAACAATTATCTTTAATATATATGCTTTTTTTCAGATTTTAAAAATATTGAATAGTAATACTGAAAATCCATATCTTATATGGGACAATGCCACAAGAGCTGAATTAACAGAATATTTAAAAACACAGCGCAGGGACAAAATAAGATCTGTAAGTATTTTTTTTAAAAAATGCATTGATTCTGTAAAAATACGTTCTAAAAATTAAGATACATATTTTAATGCTATCCCTAACAGGGTGAATGTGATCCATCCTATGGCAGTGACTTCAAATTCTCAGCACATGCTTCTGAAATTATAATTGGTGGAATCTTTGTACGTGTATATAATGAACAACCCACATTTCCATTGGAGGTGAGTGAAATCTTAAAATATTTTACTGATGTCCAAATTGCCTATATATCAGTTCTCCCCCTAAGTTGTGGAATGTCAGTACTCATGTAACCATATAAAATTTCTCTCTCTTTTTTTTCTTCTTTTTTTTAATAACGTTTGCCAAATTTCCCTTTCTGAATTTTTCTGACAAAAGAAGAAAATGCAATTTTTATAGCTTTAGAACTCTGCAACCCTTCTAGAAAGAAAAAAAAAAGAAGCCAAATCCCTGCACCCTCTTCTCTCTCTCTCTCCCTCTCTCTCTCTCTCTCTGATGCAAACAGATCCCCCCTTGTTATAGTGCCTAATGATATATTTTTATGAATGTAGCATTTGGTGTTGAAAACTTGTTTTATTTATTTTATTTTACTTTTGTAAAGTGATTTATTTATTTTAATTTTAAATTATATTCAAATAAAAAAAATTGCTTTTCAAACAAAAAATGAATATATTTTTCAACTGTCCTTCTTTTATTAATATTCATAATTTGAATCTAATTATTAAACACTGCTCATTGAATACCATTAAAATACAAAAAAAAATATATCAATGTAAGGATTTTTAGCTTATTCAAATTGAAACAGAAGTACTTTTTTTCTTTTTAATCTTTCTGCAGCATTTCTTATTTGTTCATTATTAAATTGCTATGAAATTTTTTAGATTTTGTTAATTTATGTTAATTTGAACATTCTAGAATCCCAAGTATTTTACATTGGAACTCTTAGATTACTTGAGCTCTCAAGCCCAATACTTGTACTCTCTCATGGCATTACAATCATCTGGTGTAAAGCAAGAAACTAATCAGACTCGCTTGAAAAGTGTAGAAATGGCATTGGAAGCTCTTCGGAATGTTGTAAAAAATAATCCTGGTGAATATGATTTTATCATTGAGATTATTTTAACAAAATTTCAGTAATGATTTCCTTGTATATTATGCACATTCTCTCATCTAATTATAATAATATACATTTTATTTACTTAATTCTTTAATCATTATAATAATTCTCATGTTTTAATCCATATTTCTCGAAATATATTTGCTCTTATACCCTAAATTTTTTTATAAAAAAAGGAACTGCCTTTTTTCTGATTTTTCTTTTTAAATTTAAAATAAATTATAGTTTTTTTTAAATATATAAACTTAAAATTTGTATTCACTAGCTTGATAAATATATAAATAGTTTCCAGATTCTGATTTTTTAAAAATCAATTTTTAACTTTTTTTTTACCATTAGATGGAATCTAAATATCATTTGTATGTACAAACTTTTGACCTGTTTATGTTTCTAAATTTCAATAATTTATCCTATTATTTTTTATTTTTGGGAAGTTAATTTGTATATAATAATACTAATTGGTGATGGCTTAAGCCCTAGATAACTGAAGAACCTAAATAGGAAATAGAAGACTTGAGTTTTTTTTCTTGCTATATTCTTAACCAAGATTATTAAATAATCAGTAAAGTGATGTGTCATTCAGAAATAAATTGTTATGGTAGTTGTTTGAAGGTTTTCCTACCTGCTAAGTCAGTGATGCCAAAAAGACAATCCAACGTCATTTTAACACGCTTTGGCAGGAATCTTGGAATAACCATTTTAATAACAAATTGTATGCTATAAAACCTATTATTCCATATTGGCCTTGTTTACCAGTGCGAGAGCTAGACGTCAAATTAAATATACTCCACATTGGTCACACTCGCCTAACTCATAAACATCTTTTATTAAGTGATCATGCTCCTTTTTGTTCGAAATGCCAAGTAAATTTAACAGTTCATATTTTAATAAAATGTCCTGATTTTAATCTTCATCGTTTACATCATTTTAACTCCTCATCACTGGACATGCAATCGTTATTGGGGGGAATCCTCATTGGAACCTTTTTAAATTTTTGAGAGCAATTGGGTTTTACCATTTTATTTAAATATCTTTATTTGGCTGAAACACCATTCAATTGATTCAGAGCTTTTAACATACTTTTGTTACCTTTCATTTTTTTTCTGGACACTTGCTGAATTTTTATGGTTTTTCTATTTATTGACCATACATATGGTGCAGTGTAGCCTATTTTGGCTCTTGTGCCAATAAAACTAAAAATCCAATCCAATCCATCCTACCAGCTAAAATTATGCCATATCTTCACCCAGTGCATTGAAACTAAATCAGATTTCAGTCTCGTGTTCCACTTAAATTTTCCAAGGGGTTTTGACGAACAAAGGATACCACATTTTACTCATATCATGTCTTTAATCACAAGTTTGATTAGATATGCTAAAATAAGTGCAATTGAGATTGAATTGAAATCTCTGCATTCTACTACATAAAAAGGTTTTTTTTAAGTAAATACTTTCATCTTTATAGATACAAACATTTTAATTTCTTTCTAATAACTTTTTAATTAAGTTTTTGTTTGCACAAATTCATCAATTTCTTTGAATACTTTTTTAATATCTTTCATTAAATTTATTTTATTTTTCTCTTTAAATATTTTATAGGTGTGGAAATGCAATGTATTGGGCACTTTAAGCTTCTTTTTAGTCTTCTTAGGTTAGATGATTGCCCAAGAGTTCAAGCTCTTGCAATTGATGTGAGTATTATATATATATTTTTAATTAAATGTATAAAAAATTAATAATATTTTTCTTGAATTATTAAAACAAATTTTAATTGTTTTTTTTAAAAACAATAATATGTTTACCTTGAATATCATTGCATGATTTATATATTCAGCTATTATTATACAAACACATTTAATTGCATTTATATGTAAATTAATCTTCCACAAGTGGAATTATTTTTTAAAAATATTGTCAATGTGATAATTTCTTTTCAATGGTATCTTTTAGTCTTTGAAATTTAAATTGTCTTTGTTTGAGTACAATATTTGGCTAGAGTGAAGCGAACAATTTATTTATACTTATCATAATGGAAAATTTGGTATCTTTGAAAAGTAAGGGTTAAATGTTGCTCAAACTTATAAAAATTTAGTCCAGCTAAGTTATTGAATTTTCACTAGACTTGTGTAAACACTTCTGAATTTAAGAAAGCAGCAGTTATGTTTTAACTTAAATCAGCGATGTCTAACTCTCTTTACTATCTCTCTAGGTTATAGCTGGTGTGACAAGTAATCAAGAATGTGTAAATGATATAGCTGCTAGTGATGTCCTTGTTTACCTGTTACTTGTTCTTCATTCTTTCAAGAACTCAGCTAGTAAGTTGGACTGTGTTTATGTTGTGCATGGAATAGATTTTATAGTTTTAAAATCCTTAATTATACACTAAGATGTAATTGATTATTTAAAGGTGAAAATATTTTATGTCATATGTATATATTATGTAGAATGAATTAATTTGTGGTTTTCCTTTAGTGATTAAATTGTAAATAGATCATTGCAATCTGTTATTTTATACATGTTTCATTAATCATTGAATCATTTTACACAATAATATATGACTTCAAATTATAAGAAATATTTTTTAATAAGTTGTATTCTCTATAAAATTTTTTTAAAAATGAAACCTTTCCATTTCTTGGAGAAAAAAATACCTTTTTATGTCTAAAAAATTTTACTCTTTAATGTCATGTTAAAAACTTTACTCTTTAATGTCATATAAAAAAACCCCTTTAATTATATGTGCTTACTATACTATACATTATACTGCTTTTTTAATTTAATAGTGTTTCCTTAAATTTTAATTATGTGTAGCTACAATTAAGAAAACTTGATTGTAGATTCAAATGATTTCTCTGTTTATTTATTTTTGTAAAGCTTTAAGTGTATGTAAACTTTTTATTCAACAGGTCAAACAACAGTATTGGAAACACTTTTACCATTAATGTCAAATGGCAAGCTAGTCAAAGATGCTAATACTAAAGGTAAATGATGTTAATTAGATTATTAATATTCATTTTTATATTTTTATTCTAGTTTATTCCTAGTCATCCATCTTTCAAAGCACTTTTATACCCTAAAAAAGTTCAAATTATTACAGTTTTAATATTTTGATAAACAAATATATTCTAAACTGTTATTATAAATGTTATTGAATAAAATGTAAAAATTTCAAATTTTTTAAAAACTGTTTTTCTATAAAATATTGCTAGTAATTGCATCTAAAATGATTATAATAATTTATGTTTCATTCCATTGATTGCATTGAAGAAATTATTTCTTTAAACAAGAAAGTATTTAAAAATATTATTTACAATTAATTTGATATGCATTTTTTAAGAATTGTTAATTCTTGCTTAAGTATAAAATATCAATATATTTTTTAATAATATACAAAAAAATTTATCAATAATATTTTGTATATTATTAAAAAATATATAGCAAATTTCTTTAAGCTAATTATCATTTTTGTTTGAAGCTGTTATAGGAAGGATTATTTATGTTAAAATTATACTTTTATAGTTTTTTTTAAAAATTATTGCATGCTTAAATATATATTGACTTCAGTTTAGAATTATTTAATTTAAATTTTGAACTAAAGAGAAACATTTTATGCTGAGTTTTCTTTAAAAAAAGCTTGAAAATTAACTTTACGCTTTGATTAAATAAATAATTCAAATTATAAGTAAATAAATAAGTCACTTGATTAAATAAATAAGTCAAAATTTATTCTTTTATTTTTCCAATTTTCTGTTATGAATATTACGTATGTAGGAATAATACATACATACATACATACATATATACATACATACATATATTTTTAATAATTTCTTCCCTTACAAAAGTATTTAATTGTTTTCTGTTTTGTTGTTATTTATATGGCGTTTTTTTCCTCCCAGGTGCTGTGATATATCTTTTAGACTTATTTTGCAATGCCACAAATCCTACTATTCGAGAATTAACTGCTGGTTTATTAGGAAAAATGACTTCAGATAAATTGATTGGACCAAAATTACGCATTACTTTGTCTAAATTTTTACCTACTTTGTTTCTTGATGCCATGAAAGATTCTCCTGAAACTGCTGTACATATGTTTGAAGGTTTGCTATCAATTTTTTTTTCTTTGTTTTGAGTTTCAATGAAATATTCTTTGATTATGAAACTGATGATTTAAACATAATATTTATTCAGGTTGCCAAGAAAATCCAGAATTAATTTGGAATGATGAATCCCGTGAAAATCTGTGTTCTGTTGTACAAAAATTAGCAAATGAGTAAGTTCTTAATATATTCCAAGTGACTTGCAGTAATATATAAATCAGTTTTTAATATATTTCTTGATAAATTAACTAAAAATATTCTGACTGAAGAAAGGTGATAGAAAAAAAATTCTTGTACAACTAACAAATTGTTTGTAATTAAATAATCTACTAGAATAAAAATACTTTGAAGTATGTAAATTTAATTTTCAAAACGGATGACGAAAGAGTTAAATTCAGCTGTGTGAAAATTGATTTTATTGACTATTTTAATTTGATTCTCATTATATAATAATCTTACATTTTTTTGTGAAGGGAGAAGAAAAAATGTAAATTTATCTAACTTGAACTCCATCGTGGAACATTTAAAAGCAAATGAATAACAGTATTGTTTTTGAAAAAATCTGCCTATGATACATAATTCACTTCACAAAATCCACAAACGTTTTTCCGGATATTGTTTTATTACCAGAAACGGATATATTTTAATTTCTGTCTTTTTTAAAATTACAAACTCAGTAATTTTCAAATCATTGATTTCTCTCTCAGAAATCCTAGATAGTTGAAGAATGAAATAATTAAGGACAAAGTATTTATAAAACATAGTAGTATGACAGAAAATCTCCGTTGAAACTCTTTTCAGTATTACAATAAGAATATAACAGTGCTTAATCAGTAGCTTTGAAATGTTAATAAAATTATACAAAATTTAATTCATTAAAAGTTGGATTTAATTTGAAAGAAATATAATAGTTTATTTTTAATATGGTTCACCTTAAATATTTGATTTGATATAAAGTTTGTATTTAAATATTTGAAATAACAATTAATAAAAATGAATTTACTTGGAGTATTAGTCTAACAATTGTCTTATAATTTTAATATTGATTTCCTTCAAATTTTACTGCATTCTAATATTAATCCTTTTTCATAGACATTATAAAATACAGAAAGATGATCCTCAAGTTCAATGGAAGGTTAGTTTTTTGGTTTTTAATTATTTCTAATAAAAATATCATGAAAATAATGATGTCTTTTCCCCCAATACCAATATTTTTTTCTCTCTCAGTAGTTGTTTTTGGAAATAAAACAAAATTTTCTTTATATTAATTTTTTTTTCTAATTGGGCATTTTATTTATTTTGTAATTTATCTTTTTTATAGTAAATTATAAATAAAGAGTTTTAATACTGTATTTATTATGATGGGTATATTTATCAGGAATCTCAAAGCTACCAAGTTAGGAATTTCGCAAATAAAAGCTTATTTTACAAAATTACAATTTAAGTATTATAAACTTTTTTTATTCCGTTATTTATTATTTCTTTTGACACCTGTTTTTTTAAAAACTTTTAATTTATTAGTATTAAAAGTTTCCAACAAAAAGTTATAATTTTACTAAATTTATTATAAAATTGCATAAATAGATTTATATATTTATTTTGTCATTTCTGAGATTTTATGGTATTGCTTATAAAGAAGAATTCATTTAAAAAATAAATTGACACTTTGTATAATTTGGTATTTTTGAGGAATCCAATCATAAAATCTATGTTAGAAGTATATGACCAGATTTCAATATTAATTTTTTTTTATTTATTTTTTTGCAGCCTCCAAATGAACCATGTTTAAGTCTTCCGGAAAATCAAGAAACTATAATAGCAGGAGTTTATTTGCGGCTCTTCATTCAAAATCCAACATGGGTTCTTCGAAAACCCAAAGAATTTCTTACTGAATTACTGGATAAAATGAATGCTGTGATGTCTAAAGAAAATGTAAATGTAAGAATTCACATTTTATTCTATATTATTATGTCACATTATAGGATGTGATTGAAAGTTATGTTAACGCCCTATCAATGATAGTCAATTAATATTTCGAATTTGAAGAACAGAATCCTTCTATAACAAAATAAACTATATCCATGCACTTTAATATATTTATATCAGGGAATTTAAAATAAATGTCTGTACGAAATTTAATGTCAAGTTTTATATCATCATATTTGAAAGAATTTTGTAATTATTTTTTCTGGTTTATATTAAAAAATATAATATAGTTTATTCATGTCATATGTAGTTTTATATTTATTATAAGATTATTTACATTTATATGTATTTTGCATGATTTACTTCTTTTACTGATCTCTGCAATTAAGATAGTATAAAGGAAGAAAGTTTAATAATTATAGATATATAAACTTTGTTATGCAAGTTACGTTTTCTGAAATTGAAAAAGATATAAAATATTGTTCTCTGTAATTATATATATATATATATATATATATATATATATATATATATATATATATATATATATATATATATATATATATATATAATATTTTGCCATTATTTAGAATGAACTCCTTGAAACTTTAACACAAGCTCTGGTGTGCCTATTAACAGCACAGCCTTCTCTCTTGGACCATATACCTGCTTTAGGGCATATTCCTAGACTTATGCAAGTAATGCTTAGACCAGAGGATGCAATATCAGGATCTTGTCTTCAAATTGTTAGGCAGCTTTCCAATTCTGAAGTGAGTTATCCTTTAAAACTTCTGCTTTTTCATAACAGTGTATATATATATATATATATATATATATATATATATATATATATATAT